>JAEQML010035606.1:0-104035 GCA_016904865.1 Pissodes strobi | reverse complement strand
CAGGGTGAAACAAATTCGCTTCTCACTATTGGGATCTCGTAAACGGTAAGAGATAGAGCAAAGTTTAAATTGGGGCAAAGTTGCGCAATTTAAGGGTGATTGATATGCCGTTGAGAAATTTAGAAAATTCCGACTACTTCCGGAGATATCCGTAATAAACCGAAAATCAGCTATTTCATTTTTATTTTTTCCTGACTTTATTTCAAGAGATAATATAAAATAAATTTAACATTATTATTGCCACTTTTTCTCCTTTATAAGATGGCGGTATCAAATTTTAAATCTGACGTTTCGTGTCCGGGCCCCCATCATCAACTTCATTTTTTTAAATACGGACCTGGATTTTTTATTTAATTTTTTAGTCAAATGGATAGACGCATTAGTTACCTACTTGATTTAAATGAATAAATGTGCAAATAAAATTTTCAGTCAAATGTATGAGTATACAGTATGTTTCACTTTTCATGCCTCCCATACTGTAACCCCGTTGTTAGTAGTACGATTTTCATAAAATTTTTGTTGTGTGCTTATCGATGAGGTAAGGGGAAAAATAAATTTTAATTTTTGGCAGTGGCGTTCATCGTTATGAATGAAAAATCCTTAATATATGATTGGACACCGGCTTTTCCATATTATAGTGATTGCCGTATGACACAATATATTTATGATATTCTAACGTGATAAGCAAGATCACAATCTAAGAAATTTAAACAATGTGTAAATAAGAATTACTTTTCACTGTCTGTAGGAGAACATACCTACTTTTTAAAAAATATTGTTTAAAACCTAAATAGCCAAATGACATACCGTGTAATAAAACACAGTTTGACAACCTCTGTACAATATTAAGTAAAATAAAATTATTCCTCCCAGACTTTCTCACATCTAGAAATAAATTAAGTTGTTCCTACCTTATTTAATAACAAAATCAATAAAAACACTACACTGTACTCTGCAAAACAGGTACTATAGCCCCTGCTTTAATTCTCAAATTATGGGATTTTCTTTAGGATCGAAAAAATATAATAAGTATCAAGTTTATCAATGTTCAAGGCACCAAAACATAACTATCAATGGTTTTAAAACATCCGAACATATCACTAAAAAGCTAAAAACGCAACGAAAACGTAGAAGATGCAATGACAGCAATGAACCATCCTTATCTAGTTTATTATTCTTGGTTTTAACCTATGTATCGTTATAGACCTCCATTAGAGATAAAAACGGTACATTTAGATTTAAACGGCTATCGGTAATATAATAAGCTGGTAATAACCCACTAAAGACGGATATACGGAATGATTCTGACGTCAATTACCACCGCGCCAAACGCGACGAAAGAGGGAGAGAGGCATATAAAATACTCAGTGGAGGAGTGTTTACCGATATAAAAAGGACTGGGCCAAATGCTTTTGTTGAATACTTTTCTTAATAGGAACATGAAGGTAATGTTTGCAGCCTCATCACAAATGCTTGTAATGTTGGGTAACACTTCGCGCACTTGACTATACAAATACAATTCGTTTAAATGTTTCCTTCCGTAATAATTTGAGCTAACAACGGAATATTTCATATGACATTTCATTCATCTCACGTTTCTACACCACTGTGACAAAACGGCGAACTGCCAGGCGTGAGTGTCATATTTCTCAGCCAGCCAAAGAAATTTTCGCTTATATTCTACTACGATGAAAAATTAAGATACTCAATTCTAGCACCTGAACTATGGACAATTAAATGAAGTATCTATACTTATCAATGTGACAATTAACGACAAATAATTTACAATAGTCCAGGAGCTTTAATATGAAATGAAGTATCTTATCAACCTATTTATCAATTTGACTATTAACGATAAATAATTTACAATAGTCCAGGAGCATGAATTAAAATATTAATGTCCTAGTTCGCAATGGTACATTAAAGGAGAAAAAGCAAAGCAGCAAGGACCACGGTCACACTATGTTCTAGTTCCAATGGCAACAAAGATAGATCTTGCACCGTTTTCAAAATATGATGGCTCTCACTAAGTCAGTGAGAACGAACACTGGCTTTGAAAACATTGCAAAAATCGCGACTGGGACTAGAACAGACCACGATCCTCGAGTACGTTTCCTCCTTAAAACACTCGGTTACCCAGTGTCTCTACCGGTTAAGTGAAAAAATACGCACTGTTGATTTACCCCTAATTGTGTGTGAAATAATTGAAATAAAGTTTTTCTATTCAGTTTTTTTACCAGGTTCTTTACAGAACACCCTACGTGTGACACAAAATGTAGTTTATATATTCCGCAAAATATTCTTAAACCAAACAAGGATTAGTCTAGAAAAGGTAGATAAAATCTAAGTGCCAAATCTATAAATGATCGCCTGCATTTTTCTGTTGAACTGAGATAACTTGAGCTCTCTAATATACAAGTATACTTTATTCTACTTTGATGGCATTGTTCAAAAACCATTTTTGAACACGTCTTCAAATCTAACGATTTAGTTTTGTACAATTTAACATTTCACGCCACTGTCCTCGCATTCCAAACAAATTAAAATACATGCGATACTACTAGCGCCATCTGTTGTAACCACGGTTACTCATCTGAAACTGGCCGCATATCCTATGCTATCTGACCAATCATATCGCTTCCCGCTATACCCCGACGACCGAGTCGACCAATCACTGTCTCTTAACGGAGGTAATCAAGTTAGCTCCTATATATCTTTAAGAATCAATTTTAATAAAAACTAGTTAACGTATTTCGACCGGATTTGTGTTAAAGTTTATAAGGTTAATTTAGACAATCGCTGACGTAAAGGTTTACATAACTTCTCAGTATCTACATTATTCGCCCTTTCTATTTCCGGAGGATGTATATCATCCCGCCGGAAGGGGCGTTAACAACTTCTTCAAGTTGATCTAGTTCCCACGTTCTAGAAAAGAGTCCAGTCTTGAACCCCAACCATGTAAGTCGCAAAAAGGCGCACCCCCGTTTCTAGCCGGGTGGCGCGAGCCGCCATGCCGACAAGTTTTCACGTTTTGAGACCTCATCATCTCTAGTTCGTTACTCAAGTGATATAGTGATATCCTGCCATAGTCATTGTCACATCAAGCCTACAATAAGGTATTTATTGGCAAACTTAATGCCATTATTCTCACGCCGAGCAATGGCGTCCCAATTGGTCTCATCCATGGGAGTTGTACAATCGAGCCCTGTCTCGAACCACACCACACTCAATAGAGCCTAGTCTCGAAATCTCAAGTAAGTAAACGAACATGTTTACAATCACATTCTCACAAAGCCTGCAAAAAGGTATTTCTCGGCATCTTTACTGCCATTATGGAGACCCACTGATCTCTCTAATTCTCAAAGGCTGTGCCATGCGCTGCACAGTCCCCAATGGTCTTGCCCATGGGACATTCTATATTACCAGTATACCACTGGATTGCTACACTCTTGCCTTATTCTAATATAAGGATTACTCTGCACTAGTCTGCATACCTACTTATGCCTTATTCTCATATAAGGATTAAACGGCACTAGTCTGCCAATATACTCAAGTTATTACAAGGCTGTATCCCCTACGCGGATCTCAGCTTATGCTACCAGTATAGCATATTTACTAATCATTCATGCGTGTACCAAGAAGCCGCATTCACAAGGCATTCACGTCATGCCATATGCACTAACTGCATACCAAAGTCAAACCACCCAGTCATTCTTGTTTGCAAGAAAGTGAACTACATTGTAAATAGAAGATAGCCATAGATCTAGTGTTTTTCAAAGTGACTTTCCCCCAGTGTTAGAAGATAACCTCCTGAACATTGAACGTTTCTCGTCAATGGTGTTCATAGTGTACATATTAGCTTATAGGTGGACTCTAAGGTAATATTAACCCTGTTATTATTGCTTGTATATTGTTGTATTTTATATCAAGGCTAAATCAGCTGATATAGTTGATAAGTAGCTGTTCCGCAGGAACTCTAATCGACATTTAACTGTATATAGTTTCAAGGTTATGTTTATAACCATACATTAGTTTAGTACTATAACTGTTTACGCAATGCTTTAGTTTTTAAGAGTATTATTTATGTCATATTATTCAAGGTCGAAACTTTGCCTCGACTAATATTTATTCACATCGTAGCACTGACTACGTACAATAATTCACTGTTTATATTTTGTGTATTTATGAGCTAGTTATTTTCAAGTAAAGTAACTTATTAAAATATTCATATAATGCTGAAGTTTTTTGTTTTATTTACAAAATGACTTTAGAACTAGCCCTATGGTAAATTTCAGTGTCTAAGAGCACATCTCTTTTTGTTCAGAAAATCGACCAAGATCGACTCTGAAACAGGCATGTAATAATTATAATCCACATTCCAACAATTAACTTTAACAATGAACATTTTTGACGCGACGTCTTATTAAAAGGCATTTATTTTAGAGTTATGGTATCTTCATCATTATTTTAAGTTTTTCAGAACAGTGACTGAGTAAAATTTATATTTGTTTAACACAGGAAAATGATAATGTGCAAGTTCGCAAAGTACAAGTTGTAATCACTGATGGGTTCCTGCCTATTGACTAAAAAACCAGCCAGGGGCCAAGAACCATATTGCAGTTTACTGCAAGAAATACTCCTGGAGGCAACATTCAAACGCATCTGCGGAGTTACCTATAGCACGTGCCGCTAAACATCACAGCTCGAAGAAAATTATTAATAAAGAGACGATTCGTGCAGATGAATGAGAAAATAATAATGGCCAATTGGCTTCAAAGTGGCACACTCCGATGAGTATAACCTGAAAATCAAGATGTCACAGACAGGAACCAAGATGTTTCGCAAAAGATGATATAGGCAGATACGAACCACGAAGAGACAATTAAGTAAAATAGAAAATTTGTCCTATTCATGCCACCTCTTTTACTTAATGCATTTCCGTATAGCTCTTTCTTCATTTAGCATCACCAAAGGAGCAAAGGCGTGTCGACACTGTTGCAAAAACAAATGATATATGTCTTTGTCTAACTCATGGAATTCTGAGTTAGAAGCTAAACAACTGAATACTAGATGACAATGACAAGAATAACAGTTCAATACGTTACACCATGTTTTCATTTTAGGCTGTGGATAGTTTAGCTTGCTGGTGGTTTCCTATATTCTTTGTGTTAATTTTACAAATATTTGCTTAAAAGATCTACTTTTTCATTCATCTTGTGACTGAAACGTTAATTTGTCTAACTAGTGCAGTGGATCAGTAGACTACTTAATAGAGACAAAACAAACAGCATCATGGCTGCTGAGGCTGCTTGCATTCTTTATCGATTAAGAGAAGATGAAGATGAAAAATGCACTATAGAACAATCTCTGCATAAGTATTAATTCAAACGCTTAGACCATATTTTGGTTCCCTTATCCTGTAAAATTGAATGGCAATTGTTGCGCACTTGAAAAAATGAATAAGTAGGTACTTACCGATTCCAGAAGAGTAAACCATTAAAACAGTTTATTGTAACTACAAATCAATAAAGTACGAAAAAAAAATCCTGAGAAGTTCAAAAACGTTAAAAAATATATCAGTTTGATGGCAAAAAGGGTTATTGTACATATTTTTGTTGGAGGTTAGCACCTCGACCTTAGCGTTTCCTAGTTTTTAAAGTGAAATTCCATTCGCCTGTGCGTCATCGGACATTAATATAATTTTGTATATTTGTATAATGAACTGTGACATTTGTTTGAATTTTATCTAATGATTATTGGTGATGACTATTAATTTCAACTGACTCATTTGTCTTAATGAATATGCTTTTTATGAAATATGTATGCATTTCGATTAACATGCCTTGTCTATTGTCTATGGTAGATTAATTGAATACTGTTTCGATCAACTTTTCGTTTTAGGTTTTGTCAACCAAAATTTTGAAAATAAATGAATTTTAAGCATTTTTTAAAACTGCAATTATCTGATATCAGCGACTTTGATGCTCTGTCCCTTTTGATTGGATGGATATTTAAAATTTTATTATGTATTTGTGTGAATATTTGTCTAAAACCAATTGTGAACATTGCATAAACTCACCCTTTTTAAAATTAGTCATACTAATACATAATAGAAAAAAGATCTTTACAGCATCAGAGTGGCTAAAATATAACAGTAAAGCAAACAAAGAAACATTCAAATCTCCCGCGCTTTTGGCGGCCAAAAACTAATCGCGTCCTCTACTTTCACCTTTCACGAAGCCATACAGAGATAGCATCGATCTTCCTTTCCTCGTCTATTACTTCGGACATTTTTTTTATCATTTACTTGAGCGTCTCTTCGTGGTTTGTCTCTGATATAGGTACATTCGCACTTCGCAGATGCTCTTGATTGTTTCTCCCATATAAGTGGTCTTCCCTGTAGTCAACTATAAGTTGATTCTTGGTACTCGACTGTGACATCTTGTTTCTCCCAGGTTATACACGTTATAGACCCTAGTACCACTCTAATGAAGCAAATAGGTAGATACATGTGTCAGTGGTTACAATTTGCACTTTGTGGACGCCTATTACCAATTTCATTTGTTGTTAATTTTATAGTATTTACAATTTGCACTTTGCAGACGCCTATTACCATTTTCCTTTGTTGTTCATTTTATCCGCACTATTCACCTTTTTATGGATAAAAGTGATGAACAATCAAAAATGAACATTTGAAAGAATCGCTGGTCGACATCGTGGACATAAAAAAATATAACCGAAATTAATAGTATAATGAAACAAATTGTTTTAATTTCCACTTATATTAACTTGAACTTGACATATGTTTCGACACACTGTGTCTTCTTCAAAACTTTGCTTTAAAGTGTTTATAATAATAACAGCACTATACACTATACCTATTACATGGTCTTCAGGTGGGCCTAAGAGAGTATAAATTAATTGGTCGTTCAGTAATAGCCCTGTATGTTTGAGTTTATTAATTTCCGTAAGTTTAATTTGTTTTTGTTTTCCCAATGTAAGATTTTGAAAACCTTGATTGAAATTATGATTTTCATTAAGTGAATGTTTGGCATAATGAGAATTATCCTTCTTTAAACTATAACTAGATTTATGTTCTTTGATTCTCGTTTTAAATGTTCTCCCTGTTTGGCCTATGTACTTTTTTTTATAAGAACCACATTGTAACTTATAAACCCCTCATTGATTATATTTATTGGTTTTAGATTTATTATTTTTAATGAGTTTGTCAAGAGAATTATTAGTACGGAAAGCTATTTTGACATCTCTTTACATAAGTGTTTTGGCTATTCTGGTAGATATCTTTCCTGTATAAGTTAATTTTTGTATGTATGTTTATCATTGGATTTTAATGTGGGGAATATAAAACTTAGAGCTTTTTTTCGTTTGTTTCTTCTGTAATATTTTATCTATTAATTCTGTTTTATACCCATTGTTAATTGCTACCTGTTTTTTTTTTAAATTACACTACACTAATCTGTGTACAAAACTATTGTATGCTGAGAGTTTGTGTGCAATGGGTGATTAGAATTATGTGGAATAGTTGTGTCAGTTTGAGAAGGCTTATGAAATATTTCAAATTCATGTTTATTATTATTGTTGGTTATTTTCAAATCTAAATAGTTAATGGAATAATCTTGTTCAATTTCTATTGTAAATTTTATGTTGTTGTGTAATTTGTTTATGTGTTCTAAAAACATATTTAATTCTCTAACTGTACCTGTAAAACAAGTTAAAATAAATAAATATAAATAAATATAAATAAATAAGCTTTTATTTCCAACAGGTAAAACCCACTTACAGGAAATTCACTAGAGGGTAAAGACTAAAAGTAAATTACAAAGCAATAACTAACCTAATTTAATATAAACTGCAGAGCAGCATGAGCCTAAGCATAAGGAGTGGATTCTCAAGATCATACATTATTAAGCGTCAACATAGAGTTTATGATCTGATTGACTGAATCAGCATTCATGTCATTTTCACGTGAGATAGCGTTAAATGCATTACACATAAAGTAAATAGGACTCTGCCTCATAATATTAGATCTGGCTGCGCTGAGGTAGAAAGCTGGGGTATGCCTTGAACCAACCTAGGAACTCGAAACTGGAGGCATTCCAGAGAAACGGGCAATCAACGTGATTATGAACCAAGTTATGCAAAAATTTAATAGACTGAATCTGCCTTCTAGCGACTAAGGATATTTCACCAAACCTTTGTAAGAGTAATCTATTCTCATAACCCCTAATAGGATAGACTCCATCGCATCTCAAAGCCAAATACTTCAAAAATCGTCTTTGTATTGATTCGATTGCGGCAATGTGGCAATCATACATAGGGTTCCAAATGATTGCACCATAGTCTAATTTAGATCGGACAAAAGTGTGATATAGAAGTTTTATAGTAGATATGTCTCTGAAATATTTACTGTTTCGTATTACGAAACCAAGAGTCTTAGAGGATGCCGAGACCAGTTGGTTAATATGGGGTATGAAAGTAAGCCTCAGATCAAACAAGATGCCCAGGTCTTTAATGTTTTCATGTCTGCTCAGCGCAGCACCATCCAATGTATAAGCATATATCACAGGATTATTTTTAAATCCTGTGATCAAATCAATGTCATCAACATATCGGTACCAATATACAAAACACTTACTCAAGCCATGCTTATGGATTTTATCTTTTATATTATTCATAAATATTTCTGCTAAAATTGGACTTAAAGGGTTACCCATTATTAAACCCTACTCACTTACATAAAACATCATTAAATTCAAAATGATTTTATTTATTTATTTATTTATTTATCAACGGTAACACCATTTTTACAAACAATAGGTAATAACACACTTACTAGTTTTATACAATTATACATATACATAATAATTCAGCATTATAATCTCATAACAATAGACTACGCAGCATAAAAAAGAAAAAAAAGTCTGAACAAGTGCTTCACTTATAGAGAGTATAACAAACATTTTTATACATTCGCAGAGATGCAGACAAATGCAAGATATCACAATTATCATTAAAACGCTTTTGCATTCTGGACATGGGGCTGTTAAGGCCATAGTTTGTTCTATGAAACGGACAACGAAAAAGGGAGACATTTCTAGTGTTATGGGTATGACCTGGGGCATTAAAATTAAGTAATTTAAGGAGATTTGGAGCATCAATCAGACCATTTACCAATTTGTAGACAAAAACCAGCTCCTGCTGATACCTACGACCCTCCAGTGATTGTAAGTTTAAAAGGCTACATCTTTCGGTGTACTCCAAGTTGAAAATATCTATACCTAGCTTAAATGCATAAGATTTAAAAAACTTTTGTTGGACTCTTTCTATAGATTTAATATGTGTCGCATAATGTGGCGACCAAACGATCGATCCGTATTCCACGCAAGGTCTTACAAAAGTCAAAAATAATGTTCTAATTATATATGGAGAGAAACCTTTACTTTGGCGTAGAATAAATCCAAGCTGTTTAAAGGCTTTGCCAACTATTGCGTTAATGTGGGCTTTAAGATTTAACTCCGCATCAAGAATTACTCCCAGGTCTTTCACCTGATGTGTTCGTGTTAACTCATTGCCGTTCAAATCATAGATAAAGCGACTTAGGTTTTTGCTTTTAGAAAATGTAATAACAGAGCATTTTGAAAGATTTAGATGTAGTCCGTTTATGCGTGACCACTCTGCTAGAGTGTTTATATCCATCTGAAGTGCTTCCGAGTCTTGGATAGAATTTATTGCTCGGTAGACCTTCAAGTCGTCAGCAAATGACAAGTGAGGGGATGTGAGACCGTTACTTAGGTCGTTCGTAAAAAGTAAAAATAACCATGGTCCACAGTGGGATCCCTGTGTTACTCCTGAAGGAACTTCAAATGGGACAGATAAGTAATTATTTATTCTAACGCATTGGTATCTATTTCTTAAAAAAGTATTAAACCAAGATAGAGCCGGGTCTTGAAATCCCATAAGTTTCATTTTAGTGACTAACATGTCATGATTGACCTGGTCAAAGGCTTTTGCGTAGCCTGTGTAAATACTATCTGTTTGGACGCCCCTCTCCATAGCATTATTTAAATCCTCAAGATATTCTACAAGGTTGGTCATTGTTGATCTACCGGGGCGAAAACCGTGTTGATTTTCGACTAACATCCTATTACAAACAGATGTTAGGTGAATGAATACTAACTTATCCAAAAGCTTTGGCATAGCAGATTGCAAACTAACACCCCTATAATTCTCTATGTTTTGTCTGTCCCCGGACTTAAAAATCGGTTGAATGTGGCTATACTTCCAAAAGGATGGAAACACTCCTTGGTTAAGGGACAACCTAAAAAGTTTAAGTATTGGAATGGAAAGAGTGAAAGCACATTTTTTTATTATAAATGGTGGCACTCCATCTGGACCAGAGGAGAAAGAAGAAGGGAGGTTTGAGATCTCTGAAAAAACGTTAGATAGCGTCAGATCGATGTTATTCATATGAATAACTTCTTGGACACCGTTGGGTGGTGTCAAAATATTTTCGTTGGAGTAAACCGATTTAAAAAAAGATGCAAATAGATTACACGAATCTTGACCATTTGAGCTTGTATTTTCGCCCATGTACATAACATCTGGAAAGTCGTTATTCCTTTTTAAATTATTTACATGTTTCCAAAAGACTCGAGGCCTTTCATGGAGCTCATTTTCTATTTTTTGGATATATGTTCTATACCAATTTTGATGCAATTCCTTACATTGGGTTCGAAGGTCAGAAAAACAAGAATAATGATGATAAGAATTATTTGTTTGCTTAAATCGTTTATGTGCTCTTTTCTTTTCTAATGTCAGTTCCTTAAGTTCGGGAGAGAACCAGCAGGGAAAGTTGCTTGTTTTGAATATTTTTATGGGAATGAATGCATTAAAAGCCTCGTATACTTGGTTATAGAATTGGTCAACCGATTCGTTTACGTTCGTTGTGTTGATAACAGTCTCCCAGTCCAGTGAAGCAAAAAAATCGTTTAAAGCAGTTATATTAGCATTACGGAAGTCGTAATACTGTACATCATATCTAAGGGTTTTACAGTTATCAAAAGGTATATCTATACAGTATGAAATGTGGTGAAAGCCATCCTCCATCAGTTTATCATATGCAGATATTACATTAACATCTGAAAAATTCGAAAAAAACGGTATCCGACTAGATACCGAATCGAAGAAATTAGGTACACATTTCATTAGGGTCACTAAACTTGCACTTGTGCAGTTTACATCCTTGACCCTGGGCCGAAGTGGCTCTATAACAATTCAAACCAAATTCAATCATTTGTGGAGCCAAAGGCAATCAATTCCAGGGTAAGAATGAATCCCCCACAACAATATAGAACATATTTACAATGGAGATTATATCCGAAAACCTTTATTAATTAATTCTATTTCATTATCTGAAAATTCTATATTGGTAAGATTAACAAATCTATCGAAAAATTTATGACCTGAATAATTAGTCTCATTAGTTACGTTTATTATGCATTAAAAACAGTTACGAACTTATAGACATTATAAACTAACGCTAAATTGATCTCTTTCGATGTACAAAACTAGTTCCCAAGCATTCCTCCAGTAGAAGTCATAGATTTAGTAGAAGAATTATTAACAAAAAACAAAATTAACATTATGATTAAACAAGATATTTTAGAGTCTTTAACAGTTTGTTTGGATCAAAATTATTTTGAATTTAATGATAAGTTTTATGTAAGTGAGGAGGGTTTAATAATGGGTAACCCCTTAAGTCCAATTTTAGCAGAAATATTTATGAATAATATAGAAGATAAAATCCATAATTATGCTCTAAAACAGAGTTTTATCCACAATACCGAAACAGAATATTTGCACTCAACGCGCGTTTCGCTAACCATGTTAGCATCATCAGGAGATGATTAAAATTAAAATTAAAATCTACCTAACTCCCATTTATACTATTGTTTGCTTAATCAAGCGGAACTAAAAAGAACCAATCCTGGGATCCCACTAGTCACGCTTGATGAACCAATACAATGGACAATAGGCCCCCTATCTCTATTTAAACTATTCTTACATTTAATAATTTCCATACTTTCATATGCGTCTAATAATCTCCTATCAGTTATATTATGAATTAATTTTAAATTTTTAATTGTTATTCTATGATTATTATCAAAAGCATGCTCGGCAACACTTGATTTTTCTGTTCTACCATACTTTAAATGAGCTATATGTTCTTTGAATCTCGTTTGTATACATCTTCTAGTTTGCCCAACATATTTTTGGTTACAATCCATACATCCAATTTCATATATTCCACTTCTTTCTAAGCCTCTAGTCCGGACCAAAACGAAAACGCCAGTAAGCGTAACATACTGCCTCGAACACGAGCAGCCTCAGCGTCGAGTGGAAGCAAAAACGCTATAAAATAACAAACTTTTTACCTTTATTAGTAATAAGATTTTTTAACTAGTTCGAATAAAGAATGTATTTGCATTAGTAGGTATAGGCTTGTCTTTGGATATATTGTTATAAGTAAAGTATGTGAATTATTGGATGTAAGCAGTTCGTAGTTTATTTACATCCCGATTGGCATAGTAATAAGTGTATGTTAATTTAATAAGTGTATGTTAATTTAATTGAATTGAGAATTCAAATAGGTATAACTGTTGAGACTTGCATTATATACACTGCTTATTGTTGGTAACACTTTATGTCTCGTCTCTCACAAAATGTCATTTGCTGTTTGAAAAGAAATTTTAATTAATTTGTAGTACATCCTGGTTGGAGTAATGGACCCCTTTATCAGGGATTTTGATGGGCAACTTGTTATTCCCAATATAGTTAAAGACATCGATTATTTTAATAAGTCTGTTGGTAATACGAATTTTAAAATTCTTCACTTGAATATTTGTGGGATTAAGACCAATTATAATGAATTGCTGTGTTTCCTAAAGCAAGTGAAGAATAACTTCGAAATTATAGTTTTATCCGAAACACATACCATACATGACTTACAAATATATAATTTGACTAATTACACCACTATCTATAATGAGGGCATCTTTAATAAATGTGACGGACTTGTAGTTTTTGTCAGAGAAGATTTAAACTTAGAATATTTTTTTGAATTTATTGGTGATGTGAAGTGTGCCAGACTTCTGATAGGGCCAGATCCAAATACATTTCTTTTAACGTGCATGTATAGATCACCAGCCGTAAACGAACATTTATTTTTGGAAAATTTATCTGACTATTTAGAACAAAACAGGTGCAAGCAAAAACACATAATTGTAGGAGACATTAATATAGATTTATTATAAACAAATAAAAATTATATAGAAGACTATAAAAGTATCTTGGCGTCATACGGATTTACGTCCTATATTAATAAATATTTCACAAGACCCTCTAGTAAAACCTGTCTTGATCATTTTTTCGTCAAAGACAATTCAGAAAAATTTTTTCAGGACACGAAATCATTTATTTTTGATTACAAAATAACTGATCACTACCCGATAGCGCTTTCCTTTAATAATGGTTCCGGAAATAAAAATAAGCCAACAGGAAAAAGACATCGTATAAAGACTTATATAAATTATAATACACTTCGCACAGATTTACAGCACGAGCAATGGAATTGTGTTTACCAAGCCAAAAATCTTCATGAAGCAACGTCAAATTTTATTAAATTATTGAAAGATAAAATAAATGCAAATTCACAACATGTTAAACAAACAAACACAAAAAACGGCAAAAATCACAAAGTTTGCTAAGTCAAATAAAAACTAAAAACTCTTTATACAAACAGTACTTAAAAAAACCTAATAACAATCAATTGAAGACTGATTATAAAACATATAAAAATAAGTTAACAAAAACCATAAATAAAGTGAAAAGGGATTTTGCTCAGAACGAAATATTAAAAAATAAAAACCGGTCGCAGTCCTTATGGAAAAGTATTAACAAATTGTGTAACACATCTATGTCAAAAACAGTTATTGTGAGTATAAAAAATGAGCACTCAGTAAATATTACGAATAAAATTGAAATTGCCAACACTTTAAATAATTATTTTTGTGATGTAGGTCAAAACCTAGCCAAGAAAATAAGTATTCCTGGGAATTACTCGGAAAAAAACGAATGGGCAAAGAATGGACTTTTTTACTTAAAACCTACCAATACACAAGAAATAAAAAAGATAATTAACGAACTAAAACTAAAAAAATCGCCAGGTCCAGACGGGATACGCGCAGAAACACTCAAAGAAATACTAAATGAGATTTCAATGGTTCTATGCTACTTGATTAACCTAAGTTTAAAAATTGGGGAATTTCCAAACATTTTGAAAGTTGGGGAAGTTAGGCCTCTATTTAAAGGAGGAACAAAGAGCGAACTTGGTAAATATCGACCGATATCCTTAATATCTAGTATTTCGAAGTTATTTGAAAAAATAATTAAA
The DNA here is from genome assembly GCA_016904865.1 of Pissodes strobi. Classification (NCBI taxonomy): domain Eukaryota; kingdom Metazoa; phylum Arthropoda; class Insecta; order Coleoptera; family Curculionidae; genus Pissodes; species Pissodes strobi. The sequence continues at coordinate 89,562 of JAEQML010035606.1, read as the reverse complement.
AGTAGGCTTATTGCATTTTTGGATAAACAAAATATACTCTCAGATAAACAATTCGGATTTCGATCGGGCATGTCAACTGAAGATGCAATAGCTGCTCTGACTGGCAAAATTTATGATGCGTTGGACGATAAAAAACCATCAATTTGCGTATTTGTTGATCTGGCTAAGGCGTTTGACACCGTGTCGCATAGTATTCTTTTAAAAAAACTAAGAAATGTTGGAGTTAGAGGCAGTGCTTATAATTTATTAGAGAGCTACTTAAAAGATCGGGTTCAATATGTTAAATTGGAAGATATAGGCAGTAATGTCAGACCTGTTACATGCGGTGTACCGCAAGGAACAGTCTTGGGTCCGATTTTATTTACCATCTATATAAATGATCTACTTAAAGGCAATTGGAAGGGAGAAGTGATCAGTTTTGCTGATGACACAGCAATTTTGTACTCAGGAAACACATGGACCCAAGTAAAAAGATTGGCGGAACTAGACCTAAATAATATTTTTAACTGGTTTAAAATAAATAAACTGACACTCAATCAGTCTAAAACAAAATTTGTTCCATTTACCTCCTATTCAAATAAACTGCCCGATTTCCAATTTTTAAGCACTCCAGAAAATATTTATATATCTAAAGCAGATAGTATTAAATATCTAGGCATTATAGTGGATCAACATTTACGTTGGGATAAACAAATGGAATTTATAGTTTCTAAAACAAGATATTTAATAACTCGCTTTGTGTTTTTAAAGTCCCTTCTTACAACCGCACAACTAAAGATAGTCTACTTTGCGTTACTTCAGTCGCAACTGAGCTACGGTGTGACTGGTTGGGGCGCGGTTAGACATTGCCATATCGAGAATTTGGAGGTTATCCAAAAGTAGATATTAAAAATAATTTTTAACAAAACGAAGCAATTTTCTACTGATTTACTATTCAAGGAAGCCAAAGTTTTTGATATTAGGCAATTATATTTTTTAAAAACTTTAATTCTTTTAAATAAGAAAAAAATTGCGCTTCAGCCAGTTGAACACGGAAAAAATACGAGACTTGGAGAAGATGGTGTGGTTGTTCCATTAACTAAAAAAGAAATAGGACATAAATCGTTGAATTACTTGGCACCAAAATTCTTTAATACTTTACCGAGTAGCTTGAAAGAAATCATATTTGATAAAACATTTAAAAATGAAGTTAAAAACTAGATTTTGAATAAAAACAGAGAGGATATCCATTACTTTTTCTAAGAAGGAATAATTTTAAGTGCTTGTAAATTTAAGTAGGTATTATGAACGGATAAATTTGAATCGTAGAGCAAATGATTGGAATAATTGTATGTAAAATGAGTATGTAATTTTCATTAGTGATAGGGACCCTCCCAAATGTGTCGTATACAACCCGAATGTGACTATAGAAACCTCTATCAAAGACTTTATTACTATCATAGACAGCACTTACAAGCGACAGTATGTCGCTTCTGTGTAATTGTTTATTCAAGTATGTTTAGTGTGGTATTGCTGTAATCTTGAAATAAACTTATTATTTCAATTTTCTCCTTTGGACCACCTAATAATATTAAACTAATTTTAAACCTACTTCCTTAAAAACTTTTTGGAGTCCTCTAGTATACTGAGGATTATACGGTATCATTCATCCTGATTAACGAAAGAAGTGGAATCACGAATGGTCTTTCTAAACAAATGCCTATTAATTAGTTTATTTATTAAGTTAGTATTAAAACCATTAACTTTCGCTATATTCCTAATCGTTTCCTTTTCATTATTAAATCTTTCTCTGCTAAGAGGAAAGTTAACCAAACGGTGTACTAAAAAATGAAAGCTGGCCATTTTATGTTGGTCGCAGTGGAAGGAGTCATTAGGAATATATCGGTTAGTGGCAGTATTTTTTCTATAAATATAAAATTCTAGTGTGTTATTATCGTTCCTAATCACTAAAGTATCCAAAAATGGTAGCTGGCCATTGTTCTCGACTTCATAAGTAAATTTAATGGTGGGGAAACGGTTGTTTAGTTTTGTTACAAAATCTTCAACATTAGCGGTTTTTGTGTCGAAAATCGCGAAAATGTCATTCACATACCTGTACCATACCCTTGGAAAATATTCGAACTCCTGACTGATTTCATTTTCAAATTTACTCATAAAAAGGTTAGCTAATAATGGCGACAAACAGTTGCCCATTGTCGTGCCTGTTTGTCGCCATTCTTAGCTAACCTTTTTATGAGTAAATTTGAAAATGAAATCAGTCAGGAGTTCGAATATTTTCCAAGGGTATGGTACAGGTATGTGGATGACATTTTCGCGATTTTCGACACAAAAACCGCTAATGTTGAAGATTTTGTAACAAAACTAAACAACCGTTTCCCCACCATTAAATTTACTTATGAAGTCGAGAACAATGGCCAGCTACCATTTTTGGATACTTTAGTGATTAGGAACGATAATAACACACTAGAATTTGATTTTTATAGAAAAAATATTGCGACTAACCGATATATTCCTAATGACTCCTTCCACTGCGACCAACATAAAAGGGCCAGATTTCATTTTTTAGTACACCGTTTGGTTAACTTTCCTCTTAGCAGAGAAAGATTTAATAATGAAAAAGAAACGATTAGGAATATAGCGAAAGTTAATGGTTTTAATACTAACTTAATAAATAAACTAATTAATAGGCATTTGTTTAGAAAGACCATTCGTGAGTCCACTTCTTTCGTTAATCAGGATGAAAATACAAAATATGTTTCGATACCGTATAATCCTCAGTATACTAGAGGACTCCAAAAAGTTTTTAAGGAAGTAAGTTTAAAAATAGTATACCAGACTCAGTTTAACATTAAGAAATTATTAGGTGGTCCAAAGGACAAAATTGAAATATTAGAAGAATATATGAAATTGGATGTATGGATTGTAACCAAAAATATGTTGGGCAAACTAGAAGATCTATACGAACGAGATTCAAAGAACATATAGCTCATTTAAAGTATGGTAGAACAGAATAATCAAGTGTTGCCGAGCAGGCTTTTGATAATAATCATAGAATAACAATTAAAAATTTAAAATTAATTCATAATATAACTGATAGGAGATTATTAGACGCATATGAAAGTATGGAAATTATTAAATGTAAGAATAGTTTAAATAGATATAGAGGGCCTATTCCGTATAGTCCATTGTATTGGTTGATCAAGCGTGAGTAGTGGGATCCCAGGATTGGTTCTTTTTAGTTCCGCTTGATTAAGCAAACAATAGTATAAAAGGGAGTTAGGTAGATTTTAATTTTAGTTTTAATCATCTCCTGATGATGCTAACATGGTTAGCGAAACGCGCGTCGAGTGCAAATATTCTGTTTCGGTATTGTGGATAAAACTCTGTTTTAGTGCATGTTGCCGAAGGTTCCAAACCCCAACGTAGTCCATAATTATGGCTTGAGTAAGTGTTTTATATATTGGCACCGATATGTTGATGACATTTTAACTTGTTTTACAGATACAGATAGACAATTAAAAATGTTTTTAGAGCACATAAACACATTACACAACAACATAAAATTGACAATAGAAATTGAACAAGATCATTCTATTAACTATTTAGATTTGAAAATAACCAACAATAATAATAAACATGAATTTAAAATATTTCATAAGCCTTCTCAAACTGACACGATTCCTCATAATTCTAATCACCCATATGCACACAAACTCTCAGCATACAATAGTTTTGTACACAGATTAGTTAACGTACCTTTATCTGAACAAAATTTCAAGAAAGAACTTTATTTAATAAACCAGGTAGCAATTAACAATGGGTATAAAACAGAACTAATAGATAAAATATTACAGAAAAAACAAATGAAAAAAGCTCTAAATCTTATATTCCCCACATTAAAATCCAATGATAAACATACATACAAAACATATACAGGAAAGATAACTACCAGAATAGCTAAAACACTTATGAAAAGAGATGTCAAAATAGCTTTCCGTACTAATAATTCTCTTGGCAAACTCATTAAAAATAATAAATCTAAAACCAATAAACATAATCAATCAGGGGCTTATCAGTTACAATGTGGTTCTTGTACAAAAAAGTACATAGGCCAAACAGGGAGAACATTTAAAGCGAGAATCAAAGAACATAAATCTAGTTATAGTTTAAAAAAGGATAATTCTCATTATGCCAAACATTTACTTAACGAAAATTATAATTTCAATCAAGATTTCAAAATCTTACATTTGGAAAACAAAACCAAAATTAAACTGATTAGAAATCATGGAAATTAATAAACTCAAACATACAGGACTATCACTGAACGAACAACTGGATTTTGGGTTTTCCCGACTATTAAATTTATACCCTCTTAGGCCCACCTGAAGACCATAAACTTTTTTGTGAGACGTGTATCCCAATGTTATAGGTACAGTGCTGTTATTATTATAAACACTTTAAAGCAAACTTTTGAAGAATACATAGTGTGTCGAAACATATGTCAAGTTCAAGTTAATATAAGTGGAAATTAAAACAATTTGTTTCATTATACTATTAATTACAATGAATTTCCATCAAGTAACGGCTAATTCAGTGTTATTTATATAAACGAAACATTTAATTGTATGTACAGGGTTGGTCCTTAGATTATGACGACCTCTAGAGAGTTTAGTATAACTAAACAAAAATCGTTACCTCCGATCGGAGTCGATCGGCGCTCGGAGCATATGCCGGCTACTCCGATCGGAGTGGAGACGTCCATTGGCGGTTTAAAGAAAGATCTCGATAATATCGTATGCCGGTGAAACCAAAAGTTAGTATCAAAAGACACCTTTTTGAAAAATTTAGATGCGAAATGTAAACCATTTCACTCTAAATTGAACCGTTTGGAACACCCTGTCAATTTTAAAAGCGTTAAAGCTAGAAAAAAAATAGATTTTAGACCTGAAGTGTCTAATTTTTGCGTAGGCAACATATAATATACAGGATATTTTGCCGAAAAAAAAAAAATACAATTTTGGTGTGCAACACGTTTGCTATTCGCCGTATAAACATATTGTCTTTGCTGTAGGTATTTTTAAGTGAATAAAACTCTTCAAGTGATCGTCGAAATATAAAGAACAACTCTGTACGTTCGAAGGAAAATAAAGAAACTTCACTTGTTCGAGTAAAGGCAGAAGGTATACTTACTCTTATACTTACTGATTATTAGAATTACTCTATTCATATGCTAGTTCCCACTATTTATATCTTCACTGTCACAAAAATTTAGTATTTTTATTTAGACATATTCTCGTTGGAGCATTGGCAATTACCAACCCTTCCAATTTAATGTTAAAATTAAGCACTTACAAAATCCTCGCGAAATAATTTGCAGAATGTTATAACGAATAAAGGTACCTATTTTAGTTTTCGTTGATTTGTAAGACAATATCAAAACTGACTAAACCATCTTCTTGATGATGGATAGCATGGTTAGCGAAATGCGCGTTGAGTTCTAAAATTCTGTTTCGCTATTGTAGATAAAACTGTGTTATAGTGCATTTTGCCGAAGATTCCAAGCCCCAATTTATTTGTGAGCCAACGTGTTGCCTATTTATCCAACCCTATTTTATTGAACGTGAAAAAGCACATTCCTTTTAGCATTTTCACGTTCCTTTTAGGGGTTTAAGCTTCTTTACTATCACTAAATTAGCAATTTAGACACTGATACCAGAGCCGAAGCGGCCTTATTCAGGAATTCTCAATAAAACAGGGGTGGAGAAGTACGCAACAATTTGTCTCACAAACATGAATCATCCACAACAATATAGAACATCTACAACAAAGGTATGGCTCTATTTTATTCAAATAAATAATTAAATGGAAAAATATAAATACACTAAGATGTTCAGAACTGAAATGTTAACTATTTTCTCTCTTTGATATTAAAGGGAAATGTATAAGCAGATATCTACGAAGGCGTAGAAGGACCACGAGAGTTTTTTTTTTATTTTAGACTTTAAACTGAGAATTCAGAGTTTAATGTCTGAATTCTACGAAGGCGTAGAAGGGCCACGAGTCTTTTTTTTTAATTTCAGACTTTAAACTGAGAATTCAGAGTTCAATGTCTGAATTCTACGAAGGCGTAGAAGGGCCACGAGTCTTTTTTTTTAATTTCAGACTTTAAATTGAGAATTCAGAGTTTAATGTCTGAATTCAGACTTGTAACTCCGAATTCAGAGAAAAAAGTTTGAATTCAGACTTTAAACTCTGAATTCGAAGAAAAAAGTCTGAATTCAGACTTTAAACTCCGAATTCGGAGAAACAAGTCTGAATTCAGATTTTAAACTCTGAATTCGGAGAAAAAAGTCTGAATTCAGACTTTAAACTCTGAATTCGGAGAAACAAGCCTGAATTCAGACTTTAAACTCTGAATTCGAAGAAAAAAGTCTGAATTCAGACTTTAAACTCCGAACTTAGAATAAAACGTAAATTTTGCATTAGGATAAAACTACTTGCACGTAGCGCCGTCTACGGGGAAAAAAGTGCTTTCAGCCCAATAGATGGCGCTAAAACACGAGCGCAAGTCGATAAAGAGTGCAGATCGCATTCTATTTCCACGTAATGTACTTTTTCTATGGGTCACACAATTGGTTTGTACGAAAACGTAGAAGGGTCAGGACAGTTTTTTTTTAATTTCAGACTTTAAATTGAGAATTCAGAGTTTAATGTCTGAATTCAGACTTGTAACTCCGAATTCAGAGAAAAAAGTTTGAATTCAGACTTGGTTCTGCGAAATCAGAGTTTAAAGTCTGAATTCAGACTTTTTTCTCCGAATTCAGAGTTTAAAGTCTGAATTCAGACTTTTTCTCCGAATTCAGAGTTTAAGGTCTGAATTTAGACTTTTTCTCCGAATTCAGAATTTAAAGTCTGAAGTCAGACTTTTTCTCCGAATTCAGTTAAAGTCTGAATTTAAACTTTTTTCTCTGAATTCGGAGTTACAAGTCTGAATTCAGACATTAAACTCTGAATTCTCAGTATACAATAAATTATTAGTTGTTATTCATTCTTGAAGATATCGGAACAGGATCAAATCTGAAAATGATTGGTATTTTCTAAAAACGATTGCTGGGCTTGGAAGATTTCGATTGAGGAGGATTATTGTACTTTCGTGCAATGTGCAAGTGGTTACTATTTCCTATCAATGTAAGGATCAGTTTAGTATATGCACGAGCAAAAGATGTAGTAATAACGTCTACAATTCTTCATATGTAAAATACGTTCAAATAATGGTTAAACCTTCCTTTACCAAGCGACTAAAACTACACCACACTAATAATAAATTATAAATAAATCATATTAATGAAACTCAACCATCATTCACTTAATCAAAAAGTCTAGTAATACTGCAAAGACAAGTAAAGAAAATACAAATTGAGTACATCAGAGCAATTCTAAACCATTCATATATCAGTAAATAAGTTAATATTAACTATGTTATATTAATTACTGTATACTTTATATCAAATATTTTAGATTCTTTGCGCTCAAGATGCTATATTGCATTATCTTTATGAATAGATATGTATATATCTCTGCAATACCCCAATACTAAAATACACATAATCTTAGGCTCCTTCACGTTAAAATGATTGCAGAAATATATACTATTTTGCATAACCAAGATACCTACTCTTCTAGTTTAATATCCATCTCTTCTTGTTTAACAAAAGCGGCTGACTCTTCCAATTTAAGATCCAGCTCTTCTTGTTTAACCAAAGCTGGTAAACCTTGAGATATATTTTCGCTTTTAACATCTATGTGATCGATCTCATTATTATCATAAATTTGTTCATTTTTAAGATCTGCTATGCTAACAAATTCAGCTTTGACCTCCTTACTCTCTTGAAGAGCTTCTAAGACACTGTGTAAATTAATTGGTGATTTTGAATTTGTACAATTATTTATATTATAATGTTTTAATTTTTCCTCAACATCTAGGCATGCCGTTTTCAAATGGTGATATTTTTGTAAGCAACTTAAGCATTTTTCACACATTACTGGATCCAGAGATATTTGTAAATCCTACAAAAGAAAAAATATATTTTACATTTTAACCATTCATGTAATTTTACTTTGATTTTTAAAAGTTAAGTAATTACTAATCGCTCACTGCAGACTTCAGAATCCGTTTAACGCATTTTTGAAAATTTCAGGATAGCCATTCGCAAATCAAAAATTTCCCGATTTCTTCCAAATCATTTTTCGTGCAATCAGGCATAAAATCTGTTACTATTTCAATTTCACGGAGTCAAATTCCATAACATATTATGCTTGCATTTTGCAACAAAATTACTTGTGAGATGACATAACTTAAAATATCGCACACCCGCAAGAAAAGTGTTACAATTAAAAAACGGTAAATTGTTCAGGAAAAGGAAAAGAAAAACGCACTTTTTTAAATTTAGATTTTTGTTTTAATATGAACTAGAATGCATTCAAAATTTAGTGAAACTTGCTCTAGCTAAGCTCTGCGAGAGGACCATGTATATATTTTTTTATCTCAGTGCTATTTAGAAATCCTAAAAATCACGCCTTTTTCATGTGTCATTTTTCTTGTTCTGAACAAAAACATGTCATTTTTTTAGATTATAAGACCTCCAGAGTAAATAAAAAGGACCATTATATAATTTATTTCTACTTGTACAGTGTAGGAAAGTGTTACCTAAAAAAATGCATGCTAAAAAACCAAAAACAATATTCTAAATTAGGTAATAAGAATGAACAGGTATTCAAAAATAAAAATAAAAATTGAACGAGTATGCTAGTACTCGAGACACTGATGTGTAAACATATCCTAATATCGACATCATCGACATGAAAATCTAATGCCACCTTAGGCCGCGTGACGCCTGAATATAGTGTAGCGGAATATATGCTTATTCCGCTCCACTAAAACTTCGGTTCATTTGCAAATGATTCTCGGTATTCGATATTTGAGTCGCAAGTGACATCTATTCACGAATTGATTTATTTCGTGCAAGTAACGATTTTAGAAGCACTAGTACGCTATTTTTTATTTACCATTTGTGAATTTATTTCACTATAGATTACTATATTTAATATTTAAGTCGCCAGTGACATCTATTCACGAATGGGTTTATTTCGTGTGGTTAGTTGTTTTAGGAAGCGCAGTACGCTATTTTATACCTACAATTCATAAATTTAATTTACTATAAATTGCCATATTTAATATTGGGTATTTCTATAGCTTGCCGCTGCGTGATTTATAGTAGTGATCACATGATATAAATTAGCCAATAATATAGCGACAAGCATAATTTGTCGAACGCCTGAAATTTTGAAAGCGAGGTCTTTATCTTGTGTCGAGACGCTTGACGGATAAGTGCTGATTTTTAATCTTGAAATATTTAATTCATCTTGCAGTATATTTAACTAATTCTTCATTTTTAAATACATAAGTAATATTTGTTTATGATTCGTTTAGTCTTATTCGACTAAAGCAAGAATTTAGCATTGTTATATTCCATTTTTTATTAGCTTATATCTTCAATATTTTTTAATTATTGTCGTGACCGTTGGGTAAGAATACCGATTCATTGGTGAATATTTGCGTCTCTCATTAACCAAATTTATGTAATTTGAAAGATGCTTAGTCCAAACGTAATTATTTCATCGTTTAGTGGTCACGCACATTATTTACCTATTTCCATTCAAATTGAACAGTATTATTTGGGTGACTTCTCGGAGTAAATTCTATATATTCCTGCAAGGCTGGTAAATTGAATTGTCACTAGAATTTCTCCGAATTTTCCCTCATAGTATTGCTGGTTTAAATATTTTTTTTCTTTTCAGGCTTATTTAATTAAATTTTCACTTTATTTGTTACATCAAGTATATAATTATTAGCACTCGCCCTGTCTCGTCTCAACACTGATGTACCGACATTCTTTGCATTTATGAGAGGTTAATCTTACATATGTAAAATTATCTGTTTTTTTATATTTTATCTAAATTTCTATCTCGATGCAAGATAGTGATTATCTTATCTTTACCTTTAATTAAATTGAGGCGTAATTACGCTCAATTATCGTTTATGTGCCAAGGGCCGAAATAAAAAAGTAATAGCAATTACTTATTTTGAGTTTTAAGACTTGTTATTAGAGGTTGTACCTCTATTTGTCTATGTATTACCAAATTCAAGTTATCTTTTATTTAGATTTGCCGAGAGTCACTGTTTTGGAAAGTTATTCTATTAATTTCTTTTGAATTTTAAGTTTCAGTCATTATTTTCTTATGAATTTCATGTTTTAAAGTAAAGAAAAGTATATCTTGAGTGACAGTAGTTATCTATAATTTTTGCTCAACTTAATATTGTAATTCAAGTTTATCAAGCTCAAATTTCTGATTATATCTGCTTTAACCAGTAAATTTTCAAATCGTTGATTGCTTCCTCATGTCTTTAACAGTGTCACTGATGTTCACATGATATTTCCCTGAATATTATTTAATTAGCAGTATACATTGGTCTAAGACTTGTTGATTTCTCCTTACATGTTGTAAATCTACCTGACTACACGACTGAGCAAGGAAACACGTCGCTGTACCAGACCTGTAGAGGGAGCCGACTTGGAGAACCAATAAGTCCTCGATTAACCCAATTGGCACTAACTTGGGAACAGGCAGAAGCGGTTCCAGTAGAGGTCGCATGGTTACAGAATAACTGAACGAAGTTAAGTATCAGTCAGTTAGAAGATAAACATATTGTAAAGACCAACTGTATTCAATTTTTTATCTGTCATAATTCAATTTTTTACATTAATATTAATTTTCATTACTAAACTTCATTCCAAATAATTATATTTGTAAATTAATTATATCGATAAACTCAATTTCACATGATACCATCAAGCGTATTTGTAATTTAATTGTATAATTAATATATTGTTGTTCTGAAATTTATTTCTTTAATTTATCGCAAGATTGAGGTCTGCGAGACACGAATTATGAGGGCAAATTTCTGATATTCTTATCTTTATATTTATTTATATCTAAGTATTCATATTCAGTTCGCATTGTCTCTAGGAACTTTGGCGCCCACAATACACAAAAAATCACTGCTAATAAAATAACGTCGACCGACCCCCTAAGGCAAATAAAAACGAGTCTCATACATTTAAACAACTAATTTTCACTACAAATTAGCGCCCAACTAAAGATATCGCTACAAGGTTCTAGCGTTGGCTGAGAATAGGGGAAGACGCGCTAAATTATGGGCAAAATCGTGACACTAAAAGATGACGGCGTATAGATGGCGCTACTAGAATGCGTGCACGAGATCTGGCTTAAGATCGATCACAGTATTGGCATTTTGCGGAGCACACGAACGTGTTGTCTGAGGAGTTTTCGTAGCGTCTTAAAATCTTGCATTAACATTTCTTGTGATTTGTCATAGACCTAGCCTTGTTTTGGTTGTAGTTAGTACTCGAACATTATGTTGACGTTCAAAATGAATGTTTGTGTTTATCGTGGATGCAATAATACAAGAAAAAACAAGAACAATATTGTAAGTTTTTTAAGTTTATTATGTTGAGTTTAAATTTAAAACACCGTTTTTATTAAGAGTAATATTTGACTCTATTTTTATAAATACGTATTATAATTAATTCCGATCGGATAAAAAATAGTATGTGCAACTCGTAGGAAAAGCACATTCCTGGACTCCTGTGTTGCTGGCCTCGGCTGCCCCTCTTCCAGCTATTACCACAACCGTCCAGGAATGTTTTGCTTTTCCTACGAGTTGCACAATATACTATTTTTTTAATGGAACGTAACATTATGAAACTTAAATAATATTTCTAGGAGTCAAAAAATTTTATTTTTTCAACGTGAGACGTTTGCGCATCTACAAGCGTATAAAAAAGTCACCTTTTTAGACAGTTGTACAAAATAGTTATTTATGCAACAAGTGCGTAAAGTTACCCTTTTGCAAGACCCGCAAGGGAGTGTGCCAATCACATGAGTAAAAAACAATTACGTATGAGTTACATACAATACTTTCTCTACTTCCTAGAAATAAACTACATCAAAATAAAACAATTTATCTCTCGCAGTAGTGCGTAAAAAAATATATATTTAGGCACTGGTGCTTAAAATAGTTATTTTTATCCGATCGGACGAAAAACGACACCTTTCCGATGTGTTTTCTCACCGCAAAAGTCATGATTCCAGTATATTGTATTCGTTGCTTGGCAACATGCAATAACTGTACAAGAATAGAAAATAACAGTCCGGGAATATAACATTCCCGTCCTAGGCCGGGAATGTAACATTTCTGTCATATTCAAACGCCTTGTTTGTCAGATCTGACGTCTATCAAAAGTAACATTTAGCTGTAGTTTCCGTAGCTACGTAATAAAATTCAAGCTCGCTCGATTCAAAACTTGATATTATGTTGAGTTTAAATTTAAAACACCGTTTTTATTTACAGTAATATTTGGCTCTATATACGTACTGTATTCTAATTAACTTCCATCGGATAAAAAATAGTATGTGCAACTCGTAGGAAAAGCACATTCCTGGACTCCAGTGTTGCTGGCCTCGGCTGCGCCTCGTCCAGCAACTACCACAGTCGTCCAGGAATGTTTTGCTTTTCCTCCTAGTTACACAATATACTATTTCCTAACAAGTGTGCAAAGTGATACTTTTCCGCACGCGACTAATGTTGACCGAACGACGCCAAGCGGAATTCGGTCAATCAGTCGAGTGCGGAGAAGTCACTTTGCGCAAGTGTTAGGAACAATATTTTTTCTACGAGCGCGGTCCAAACAAGCACAGAATAATAATGACCCGTATTTAAATAAAACAAAAAGTATCTGTCAATTATACCTACTATTGCTTTACATGACTATTATTGTTGACCCGACATGACTTAAAAAGATATGGTTTTTGGTTTAAGTTGTAATATCGCGAATTACGGAAGCTTTGAGAGAAAAGGGAATGATTAAGAGAACACGGTTTTCTTATGTAGCATAAATAATTCGATCAATCACATTTTTCTTCCACGTGCCAGGATACATTCAGGTAAATCTTGGGGTCATTAGAACTATCCATTTTCTTAAAGCTTTCTAGTGACGCTGAGGATTATGTTTTTTGGGATCCTTCGTTTTACACCTAGATTTGTTTAAAATCTGTCAATCTGACAATTATAAGTATTGTTGCTTGACATAATTTTTTACTACTATACCGAGGATTTCAAAATATATGGTTTTTGGTTTAAGTTACAATATCGCGAATTACGGAAACTTTTAAGGAAAGGGTATAATTATGACTTAAAACGGTTTCTTATATTGCATAAAAAGTTTCTAAAAATATATGAAAATTTTCTTGTCTCTGGTGATTTTAGAGAATTTTACTTTCCCGCACATTTTCCCGCATAGCGTGCGGGAAAGTACTACTTTGCGCACTGAGTAGCGTGCGCAAAGTAGCTACTTTGCGCACGCTCGTAGAAAAAGTAATATTTTATATTTCGTATTTCACTTTATGCACTAGTGGTTACAAGTTCGCACTGTGAAGCGCGTAAAGTTAGTTAACACTTTGGTGGCTAGGGGCTTTTTGAATTAAGAATTCAAATCCATTAACAATTTTCCTTTAATTGAAAAGGGGCGCCATTTATGATGAATTCTGTGCTTTTAAAACCCCACAACTTTTTCGCGCCTACGCGTGTTTGACTTTTGGCAAAGAGAGTCTATTATCACACCGTTTTTAAACTTATATCGAGGTATTTGCTTTAAAGTATTTAATGCATCATCATAACATGGAATATCATATTACAAGTAATGAGCCAAAAGGCAGCAGTAGGATTCTAACCTAAATTAAACAATTTGAAAGCAAATACCTTGAGTGGTTGCGTGCAGCGACAGCTATGAAGTATAACTTTTTTATCTAAAAAAGGCGGCTGCAGTTAATAGTATATTATTTTATATGGAGGAAAAGTGATACTTTTCATGGCGCGCTCGTGTTTAACAGCCGAACGGAGTGAGGCTGGTAATAGAGAGCAAGCCATGAAAAGTAACTTTTCCTCCAAATAAAATATGCTGTTTTTTCTTCAAATGTCGACAAATTAACGCAAAAACATCTCTTTTTAATAGTAATAATATCTAATTATTATTAAAGATAAATGGGTTTGCAAGGCGGCTTAGACCACGGTCGTAGGTGGCCTTGCTTAGACCGGTGTCGGTGAATTTGTAACATAAAGCTGTCAGTGGACACTGTCAACAACAATTATTTTTTTAAGAATGCGTCTCCGATTGCGTTTTAATTCCGTATTGATAAGCAGTTATTGAGTAAGTTCGATTAAATAATAACCAATTTGTTCCTAAATTAGTGTTTTTTAGAAATGCAGTCACAAATTGAGTGATAAATACAAATTGTAGTTTAATAAGTCTTGAGTTGTTGACGCTTATTTTGTTGTCTGTTTGTATTGTGTCTATGTTGCTATGACAACACTTTTACCTCCGCCGGCGGAAAAGTGAAAAGTAAAGCTCCGGCGGAGGAAAAACGAAACTTCACGGCCGCCTACACAGTCGAGTAATGACGGATTTACTGACGTTTGAAGAAAAAAGGATTTTTGTATACCTATGAAATTCCCATATAGTATGTTTCGGAAAATTGGTAACTAATCCAGTATTTACTGTGTTATAATTTGTCCCAATTTTATTTAATATGTACCGGGTAGCCAACTAAGAATGGCACTCGGCTATATCTGGAAAAGTAATTATCGTAAAGACTTGCGGTAAAAATTTATGAGTAAAGCTGCCAAGGGAAAATGTTGGAAATTATTTTTAAGTCTCCAAAATGACCGCCAAGGGGCATAATAGCCATCTTAAATTTTAAAACCCGTTTTTTTTGCAAAATTTTCTTAAATTAAAAATAGTAGAATGCATTGCCATTTTAAAACAGGGAAAAATTAAATTACTTTTTGTAAAACACGTTTTGCTCTAGCCCGTAAAGGAAAGTGATGGAACGTGTTCGAACATTTTCGGAAATAAATGTCAATAACTTGAAAATGGCTGGACGGAACTTAAAAACTTATAGTCGTTGAAAATGGCTTTTTTTAAGCTATCAATCGTGCCTTGCGTGGGGTGATTGCGACTTATCACCTAGCCGCTAGAGGGCGTTTTCTGACATAACCGCAAATAAGTCAGATTTTAAAAAAATAAATAAATGCAACGATGCCACTATTTTAAAACAAAAGAGAGCCAAATGAGATCCTAATACGGTAGTGAAAACCGCATTTCGATATATCTCATGTAACCTAAAATATAAGTAAAAGAAATCAGAACACGAAATAAAATCGGATTTTGGGACATTTTTTCGAAAGGAAGAACCGTTGTTATTTGTTATTGTCCTCATTTTAGCACAATATATAATAATTTACTGCTAAAATACCAACATAATTTTTAAAATATCTCAATAATAATTAACATTCAGTAAATATGAGTGAATTTTGCCGTTCTGTCCACACAAAATTCGAATTTTTTTAAAGAAACCAAGTAGGCTAGCGGCAACAGTTAGGTATATTATCGTTGCATTGAAAATAAGCACGAAACAATGCATATCAAACACTTCTATGGGTAGAAAATTAATTTTTTACAAATAAGACCAACAAAATATCGCATACCGGCTTATATCTCAAAAACTATCCTGCTAGAGGGTGTAACAGCCATCACTGTAAAATTAAGATTTTCGTCGTATTCTGACTGATTAACAGGTATCGAAAATATCTGGAGTTCAATTCTTACACATTTCCTGATTCTTTTTGTTCGCAGAACGAAGACTAATATTTGTTATATTTTTTAATTAAAATATTTGTTAAATAATAATATTTTTTGTCAATGGTCAAACCTACTTGAGTTAGTAAACGAATACCGTTAGCAGATATCATAAAGTCTGCGTGCATTCAATGATCAAAGTTCGAATTTCTTGAAGACCAGGCGGTTTATCGAGATCAAACAAGTAATACCTTTTTTCCTTAAAAATAACCAGTTTATTACATTTTTTATTCAAAATCGCGATAAAGTTTTAAAAACATCGATTCATCGTTGCCATCCCTAATTATCATTGCACTGAAACACTTCCACAGGTGGAAAATTATTTTTCATAATACCTCTCTGAAAACTATCATTTTCGACGTCTCTGTAGAGCAAAGAAAGTAAGTCTTGTCGGTCCGGGCACGGGAAAAAATTTCCCGGTCCCTAATTAGGGAACGGGAAAAGTTTTCCCGCTCCCTGATTTTAAGTGCTAAATTTGCAGTTATTTAGTCACAGAATAAGCATAAAGTAGAATAAATTGGGTTAAAATTACACAGCGATGCAGTCTACAAGATTAATCTAGTAGATTTTAGCGTCAATAGTCTAATTTTAAGTAAAATTATTTTATTTATTCTGACATTACTTGTCACAAATACTTCAAAATTAGCTGCCTATTCAATTACAACAAAGCATACAAACACATTTCCATAGCAACGTTTGATGAATATTAGAGAAATACCTGTCTTGCTTGTCTTGCAAGTTTGACGTTTGCTTTCATTTGAATACAAAATGTATTATGACATGATTTTGGATACGTAAAATTATAATAATTTTATGTTTATGTCTTAATTTGAGAGAGGTATTATGAAAAATATCGTTCATTACACGTCCAGAAACAGCTTTTCCTGTGGTTGCACGACTTCCGGTGATCGACTACGCCTCACACCAGAAACTATCGTGCGCGCACCGGAAAAGCCTAGTTTCTGAACTGGTAATGAAATATACTATTTTTTTCAAAATACAGCCCCAAAAATATCTCATACACTGTAAAAATCTGCAATCTTAATATGATTGACATTTAGTTATCGTCATTATAATTTTTTGCGATTTAGTTTTCTAAAGCATAGGTACTTGCTTTCTTTAATAGTTCGAATTTTGTGTGGACACAAGGGCAATCAATATTCATGTTGAATGAATATTAATTATTATTGAGATTTTAAATATTATGTTGGTATTTTAGTAGTAAAATGATATATATTGTCGTAAAATAACGATAATTACAATTTAATAGCAACGGATCTACTGAAAAGCTATCCCAAAATCCGATTTTTTTTTACTTTTGATTTATTTACTTATGTTTTCGGTTAGGTAAGGGATATCGAGATGCGGTTTTCACTGACGTATAACCTGTTTTAAAATTTAAGATGGCTATTACGTCCTCTAACGGTCATTTTGGAAACCTAAAAATAATTTCCAACATTACATAATGATATTTTTATATCCATTTATAAATTATTGCTAAACGAACTCAATATAAATATTATTAATTTATGTCCAGAACATATCGAAAAATTATTAAAAATTGTAACAAAAACAATGCTTTACAAACAAATGAAATGGGAGTGTCTGAAAAATTCAGTTGCAATATACGTGACACCAAAGATGCTCAAAATAAACCACATAGAAAAATTAGAATTTTATCAAACCAATGATTTTTTCTAAATTATTTTCATATATTATATCACGAGAACTATGAATTTAATCGATTAAACTACGTTCAATATTTTGAGCATGATTTTTCTGGAAAATGTTGAATGCAAAATAATTTAATAAAAACCCGAGACCGCGAAGCGGTCGAGGGTTTTTATTTATAAATTATTTTGCATGAAACTATTTGCCAAAAAGAAAAATCATGCGAGAAATATTGAATGTAGTTTAATTGATTGAATTCATAGTTTGAGTGGTATACGGCTAGATTATTTCCTGAATTAGTAACCTTGGTTACATATCCCAATGATGCACTGACTAGGCCCGCTTATCAAATTCGACATGTAAAAATTTCAAAATTTGACATTTTCTGTCACCTTATACCAAAATAATGAAATACAAATTTTAAAGAAAATTGGAGTTTTTAGCAATAAAAATCAATATTAGATCATTCAAAACATTTATAAAATATTGTTTTTTCAAAAACCGTTAATGAAAATTGCAAGAATCAGCTACAATCGACAAAACGAAATCCAATATGGAGGACGCAGTTTAATCGCTGTTAAACAGGTCTAGTGCAATAATCACTTATCTAAACAAAATTTATTCAGAAAATCGGGCTGTATGATTGGTCCATTTTACGATGAAGGAAATAATCATTATTATTTGCAAGCAGCGTGTGGGCTAAAATTTTGCTATTATTAAAATCAAGAAGTCTGCTGAAAAATTAAACTGATTATTTGTTTTACTGTAAATTATAAAACAGTGAAAAAATATCGATAGGTATTTTTTAATTTCCACTAAAGATGATTATTACGAGAGCTATGCCAGTTTTTAGTTTTGTATATATAGATATAATCGTTGACTGATTCTCAGCCAACGATATAATATACTAAGCATGGTGCGACGTAACAATTCATATACATGGCGACGTCATAAGCATATTTCATAGTGTTGTATCTGCCTCATTTTTCGAACCATGAAAAAAATTAAATTTTGATGGGCTATCAAAATTAGCAATAAAAATTTTAATGAAACTTCCTCATTGTGGTATTCGCTTGACCACTAATTCCGACACGTTGACAACCACTAGGTACTCGATTATTCGCCAAACAATGAAACCTTGGAATGACCTCCAGAAAGAGCAGACTATTCTACGCGATTCTCGAATCGCACAGACGTCCCAGGCGACCACTGATAAATTTTAGGGATTTAGCTGGATAAAAAAGTCAAAACTGAAACATGCTTTACCATAAAGTAGTTATCCTCAAAGTCCAAATAATGTTCTCAGTTACTTACGCTATGCTTAGGTAAATCAATCATCAACTTAGTTGACTATGTTTATTTATAAAATTTGGTAAATCTTTTATACATAATATTATTTTACTAGTTTAGTTTTGTATTCTTGCATTATTTTATATACACTATCACATTTCACGTGATGTCTCACGTTTCACTTTATATTTTAGGTATTAACCTTTTGCTTAATATTTATTTATTCCAATAAAAATGTAAGTTGTTTCATGTTTTATTTATTTGGCACAACTTT
The DNA here is from genome assembly GCA_016904865.1 of Pissodes strobi. Classification (NCBI taxonomy): domain Eukaryota; kingdom Metazoa; phylum Arthropoda; class Insecta; order Coleoptera; family Curculionidae; genus Pissodes; species Pissodes strobi. The sequence goes on along the minus strand of JAEQML010035606.1, from coordinate 70,491 downwards.
ATCTCTCCATGCTTCTCAATTTCAATCTTAACCAATTATAACTTATAAAACATTTTTGCGTTCGAGCGACGGTAAGTGAGAAATAAGTATTGTAGTCAACCGAAAATTCGGCTGCCAGCAAAAACTTAAATAAAAAACAAATTCATATAAGTACATGCCAATTTATCTTATTAGAATTATATTAGTTTACTTACACGGAATGTTCATTCTAATGGCATAATAATATATTAAATTATTCAGTAAAATATAACATCTTTATAAGTAAATATCGTAAAAATCCTTGGTTTTATCATAATTTTATCGGTCAATGCGAAAACTCCATACGTGCGAAAACTATTTCTTGTGAACATCCGTTGGCCGTTGCCCGAGTATCTCAAAGCGCCACGCGACTGGATCTAATAAATGAATCAAGAATGGTATGAATTCCTTTCGCATTTCCAGGCATATGCCGCGAGGTCGCACCACCAATCAGTGGGTGAGACGTAAGGGTATCGAAAAGGAAGGTGTCACGTTTCTAGGCACGGCATTTGCGCGTCTTCCCCTATTATCAGTCAACGGTTCTAGGTTTTTCTTAATTTCACTCAGCACTTTAAGGCCCTATAACATGCCCCGATGTTGTATATACAGACTTGGAGAAGGCCTTCGGCAGAGTCTGTCATTCTCAACTAATTAAGGTGTTGAGGGACAGTGATATAGATGATAATATTATAAAAATAATTACTTCCTTTGTTAGTGACAGACGGATGTATCCAGAGATCAAAGGTAAAAAATCGAGTGTGTATACACCAACTTCAGGGGTCCCACAAGGTTCAAATCTAGGGCCCCTGCTCTTTTTACTCTTAATTAATAGAATAAGCGGACTTTTTGGTAATGTCTGTAGTTCAATATATGCAGATGATTTCAAATTGTATACAATAGTTAGTGGTGAAAAGGAATGCAGTGAGCTGCAGAGGTCATTGAATAATGTTGTTGCTTGGTGTAACACCGACAAGTTAAACCTAAATGTGAAAAAGTGCTCAGTTATGTGCTAAGTTCAAACTTAGGACAGAGTAATAATTAATTAGTAATTTAAATGCTTCTAGTAGTTTACAATATGGTTGCAGTTTATGTAGCAGACCCTTGATGTATGACATGTTCTGAACTGCTTAGCCCTAAATGAAAGTAAGCCACAAATTTCCTAACAAACAATTATTAATAATAAGACGTTAATAGAACATAATTATTTCATTAAAGAAGCAAAATTAAAACGAGAAGTAATCCATAAGGACATAGGTGTAACATTTGATTCCAGGCTTTATTTTGACAGTCATATAGAAAATATTGTAAAGGATGCTTACAGGATGCTTGGCTTTGTAATTAGATGTAGCAGGAATTTTAATAATATTGACACTATTGTAACACTATACAAGGTATTTGTTTTGTCAAAATTAGAATATGCAAGTGTAATTTGGTCTCCAATGTATGCAAATAAAATCAACCGACTGGAAAATATTTAGCTCAAATTTTTAAAGTACCTTCATTATAAAAATTTTGGCTTTTACCCGACCAGGGGTTTTGATCACCAACAACTTCTGATTGCCTTTGAATTTGACAGCCTTAATATTAGACGTATAAGAATCAGTACAGCCTTGCTAATAAAAATAAGAGTAGATAAGTACGTTGATTGCAAAAATTTTCTTGCCTTGCTTCCATTTCGCATAAGTGGATTGGTCAATACCAGATGTCAGGATTCATTTTATTTACAAATACCCAGAACTAACCTGTATAAGAATAGCCCACTGGATAGAATGTATAATGTATAAATATTTGAAAAATGTAGATATTTTGGCCCCTAGGAGAATAAATGTTAACAAACTAGTAATAAGTAATGTTAATAGTACTTAATTAGTATGTTTATATACCTCCTGTGTCTGTAAATGGATGATTTGCATCTGCTGATACTTGAGGATAAATAAATAAATAAATACTTTAACTTTAAAAGTCACTTGATTTGACTTAGAATTTGACCAGATCTATCGTAGAGTTCTACCACGTCCCTATAGATTGCAGTAGGTCAGCGATAAAAGTCTGCTGGACTGATGGCTCCCTTGACTATTTATATCATAAAATGCTGCCATTGCAACTCTAAGGTTCATAACTGCCTGCCCTCTTCGTTCGCGTCGCTTATAAATTAACTTGAATGTTTACATAATATTTTTTTTATTACACATGCATCATAATCAACGATTATCGCACGCTGTAGCGTGCATAAATTGATGTTTATGGTGCGCCTGCTTTTTTAAAGGTTGCTATAGAAACATTTGATCATGTCAAACGTGACAGATTAATATATTCGTCAATATATCCCTTAAATTTAATATTTAAAACATTTTTGAGATTATGAAGCATTCGTAATAAAAAATAGCGTATGATATACGTGTATAAGAAGCCTTTAAAGCCCTTGCGACTTACAAAACACTCCGCTGCGCGTCGTGTTTTGAAATATATCGCGCGTGCTTTAAAGGCCCTCTTATACACTTATATCATAATATACTATTAAGTTCAAGTTCAAACTTAGGACAGAGTAATAATTAATTAGTAGTTTAAATGCTTCTAGTAGTTTACAATATGGTTGCAGTTTATGTAGCAGACCTTTGATGTATGACATGTATTGAACTGCTTAGCCCTAAATGAAAGTAAGCCACAGATATCCTAACAAACAATTATTTATGTTCTTCACTCTTATGATTAACACAATATTGATTTCTATATATTTTTAACAATAACACAAAACGAGATTTACATAAAAAACCTATACTTCTTTAAGAGACCAAGGCTTTTTCACGTTATTTTAAGTAGACAACTTTTCATGTATTACTGGAATACTACAGAACTATTAGTGTGTAAATAAACTAAACTAAACTCAACTAAAACAATACTGTTATTCCCATCTTAATACCATACACCTATCCCAGTCAGCAGACACGTTTCAAGAGAGCATTAAATGAATTTAGATATTTTCAGAACTTCGAAATCACTTGAACACGTAGCTAGTTGTTGGTGCCGACAAGTTACCAGCAAATAGAAGCACACATTACCAAAATATGATAAACCAGGATATACATTTATATATGGTCAACTTTACTTTAAAACAATATGGTAGAAGTAAATCAGAAATAAACTCAATACTATATTTTTTTTACATGAAGATTTTGTAATCAAAATGTTTTTTAATTTTCACTTAATATAATTATCTCTGAAAATATTTATCCATACAATTGTCCAAAAATACTAATGTTGTATTTGCTTTGGTCTTCAATATGGGATAGATGTTCTCCTTTATAAAGGTATTCTCTATTTTAAATATATCATTATGGAAACAGAGAAAAACTAGCTGAAGAGAAGTCTTAAAATACCATTAAATATAATGACACAGAAAATTTTTAAACTATTTTTTTCTGTACATTTGACATTTCCCATGAACTTGCTTCGATATTGCGAAGAGTCAAATTTTACTTACCACATCTCGAAGACACATGGTCAACATACTATCCAGATATGCATCTGGATTGGAAGGTTTTAGAATTGTAAAAGATTCACAATCAATTGGTTCTAAGCAAGTGCGACAGATTCTTTCTTTAACCTTGTCAGTATTTACAGTATCATCCATACTTGATCCATCAAGAATCTCTTTCACCGTCAACTTTGAACCCACTCGATCCTTCAATTTCTGTTTCAGTTTCTGCTGAGTTTCATAGCATAATTTTTTAAATGTATGTAATTCATCAAGTGAGCTTGAACACTGATGGCAAATAACTGGATCACATGTAATTTCCAAATCCTAAAAATGTTTTTTATTTAAAAAAAAATTTAAATAAAAATGAAAACGTAGAAAATTAAATGGTTTCTGCACTTTCATACTTATTTTAAGTATATTCAGGGGAAAATTTATATATAAAAAAAATCGAAATCTGCCTATATCTCTTGAATTATGATTTATAACACAATAATATAGCAACACATCGATTATTACTTCAGCCTATTATATATCTTGGATAATATAAAACTTTTTTTTTAAAACTCACAGGATAAGGGCATCCACATTGTACTTTTATGTAACCGTCTATCAATAGTATTAATTTTTAGTGGATTGAGTGAATGCCAGTGAGTAAGTAGTATTTTGTGTTCAAAACACTGGCAGCATATATCTTTAAAAATATATAATTTTCATAAACATATAACCGGACTGTGCATAATTATTCATCTGGACATAGAAATAATTTTTATATTAAAATAATAAATTCGAAGAGAGCATTAAATTCCCCACTAACCCAAACTAAGCAACCAAATTACAAAATGTTAGCTGACCTGTATTAGGTGTTCCCAATTGAAACGTATTATTATTATTATGGCAAGAAGATCGTCCTCTTTACACATATTACAGATAAGTAATGTCAGTACTCAAATACTAAGCCCAGTAGAGAATATAAGAGGGAATTGCTTTCTTTTTTTTGCAAGCGATTGAACGCTTAATATGGGTCTGGAGTCTGGACCCCTATCAAAATTAATCTCTTGAGATACTATAATTGGCCAAAATTAAGATTGCTGGCTGCCCTACACCGGCTTCTGTCAGAATTAAGTAGCGTTACCCATGTGTTAACTCAAGGGTCAGTTCTGGCGTTAATTTTATTTTGACTTATCTTTGCCGAATGCAAATAGTAAATCTACGCGGACGACAATTCTATTCGCTGGTCAGAGATTTAGCCCCATAAATTGGAAATTATTATAATATTACGTTTTTCAGTGGGTTCTGACAAAAGCACAACTTTTACTATTTTAAAATAATACTATCTTTATTCGTTATCACTGTATACAATTAAAAACATTAAACTACTCTTATAACTTTACAACTAATGGATCTACAATTCAACACTCATTGATTAACACACGCGTTCTGTCAATACCGACTAAATATAGGAGTTGTTGGTTCTGCGCCTATTTATATCCAGTCGAATTATCTCGGGACTAATCAGGAAGCGTCCGCGCCGCTTCTATATTATTCTCGATCCGGCCGCACTTTATCAGGAAAATAACAGAGCGTCAGGTATCTTCTCGGTCGGCGATGACTCATACAGAAAGGATGTGACGCGGTAAATTAGTTGTACAGGGTAGCACAAAACCTACAGATGGTCGTGAGCCATGACAATAATTTAGAATTCGAACCATCTATCAAAAAATTGTTTCATGATACTAGATTAATTCCGAACATATATTTTTTATTCTCAAGAATCAATTAAAATATACATTCTTCGGTATCTTAGTAGATCAGAATTTGAAATAGGAGGTGCATACACATAAGATAAGCAAATTTATGTGTAAGGCATACAGTACCGAGTTAACAACAGAATTGGTCTCAGTACAATCATTATATTGCACCATTATTATTAATTACTTAATAGTCTTTTGACATTCCTTCGCCTGTTAGATTCAACAATTTCATAAATATTCTATAACACATTTTCTAAAATATTCTAATAAATAAAAATCCTTGTCGCCTTTAAATTGCAAAAATTTCACTGTAAGATTGTTGCTGTTGAGGGAAAAAACCTAGAAGCTAATAAATTGATCCGTAAATTTAGATTGTGTTTTCTTGTTAAGTTAAGATTGAGTTTCTTTGTTTGATAAGCGTGTCTAACAACCCCGTACAACACCAGCGGAGCTTTTCCAGTTTAGTTGGTAAGAACTGGTGGCGCTCTAGAACTCCACTCCCGGAGCCCCGAGCAAATACAATATAATAATAAACGGTGATTTTAATGTTAACTTTATAGTAAAGTAAAGTAAAGTAAGTAAAGTAAATATATTACATGCATTACAAAATTTTTGTTTGCACAAGTCAGTTTAAAATGGTCTAAAACCAATTATATCCTAAAGAATTTTAAAAACATTTCATGATAAAATTAATTAAGACTAAGATTAAATATTCCTGAAGGTACCCAATTGGGTCACAATTATAATTAAAATAACCTAACTAAACACAGTGAAACACAAAATGAAACAAATAAAATTAAAACAAACAAAATTGACACTATTTAAAAACCTATATGGACAGGGGTGCGGCCATATACTCTGATATGCTATAAAATGCACAATCCAGCAGATAGTTTTTCACAACAGACTTGAACTTTATCAGATTCAGACTCTTGGTGGTCGTATTAAGCTTATTATATGCATTAAGCAGAAGAGAATTATTTTTTGAAACTTGCAGACGGAGCAACTTGGGCCTTAGTTGGTTTGCACCTCTGGTGTTGTGTTCATGAATGTCTGCATTCATTGAAAAGTTTCCCTTGTTACCATGAATCTCCACCAGAGACTTATATATAAACAAACTTGGTAGAGTTAAAAGTCTATAAAAAACGAATAGAAGTTTACAATGGTCCCTGAAACCTGCCCCAGCAATAATTCGAACTGCTCGCTTTTGCTGACGAAAAGCTCTAACAGCATTACCAGAATTTCCCCAGAGTAAAATGCCATATGATAAATGACTGTAGAAAAACGCATAGTAGGCAGTAAGCAAAGTTGGTTCATCTACAAAGTGTTTTAGCCTCCTAAGAAGAAATATATTTGTGGACAGTTTTCGACAGAGTTGGTCTATATGCAGGTGCCAATTTAGTTTGTCATCGATAGTTATGCCCAATAACTTGACGGAGTCGTCAGAGAGTATACGAGGATTTGAAGAAATAATGAGCTTTTGATTTTTTTGCGCGTTCATGCCAAGTTTATTTAGATTAAACCACTCCTTTGCCTTCTCTAGTAGTGCAGTCATTTTGGTGTTTAATAATTGGAGACTCGAGGCTTTTGAGATCAAGGTTGTATCATCTGCAAAAAGTATGCAGAGAATTAGCCCAAGGAAGTATGATAAGTCATTAATATATAGTATGAATAGGAGAGGTCCCAGAATTGAGCCTTGCGGGACACCATATGATACTCTCTGAGGGCCTGACATATCACAGCCATGGCCTACAAATTGTAGTCTGTCAGACAGATATGACTCCAGAAACCTCAGTGCTTTGCCCCTAAACCCATAATGTTGCAACTTAAACAGCAGCCTCTGGTGGTCAACACAGTCGAAGGCCTTGCTGAGGTCACACAGCGTAATACCTGCAATTTCACCCTCTTCAAAGCCCTACACTATGCTGCCCACCAGCTGCATAACAGCTTGGATAGTGGAATGATTTGGTCGGAACCCGAACTGACAGGGACTGAGAATCATATTCCTTTCAATAAACTTAACCAGCCTGGGCTTGAGCAGCATCTCGAAGATTTTTCCAAATATGGGCAGGATGGGTATTGGTCGATGGTTCTCTGGATTTTCCTTGCTCCCTTTCTGTTTAAAGATAGGCACAACTCTGGCGGATTTTAAATATGATGGAAAGGCGCCCTCCGCTATACAAGAATTGAAGAGATGGGTTAGGGTTGGAACGAGAAATGCTTTTGTGGCCTTAATTATCTCACTGCTTAACTCATAAATATCGAGAGCAGGAGAGTTTTTTAGGTCTCTGATCGCGTTTTCTACATCTTGGTGGGACACAGGGCCTAAGAAAAAAGAATTTGAGCAGACAGGTATAATGACATCTGAATCATTTATATTGGGAGTTGGTAAGTCTTGGATAATTTTTTCAGCAATATTTGAGAAGAATTCATTAAAATCTTCGTTTGATATTTGTGATTTTACCATTGGCTTGTTTTTATTTGATTCATAATTTATTATTTTCCAGCAGTCTTTAGTTTTATTTGTTGAATTAGTTAAGTAAGTGGAATAGGCCATGCATTTTGAAGAATTAATGTTTTTTCTATATTCTTTTTTGTAAGATTTATAGGCGTTAGTGCTAGTCTCATCTCTATAATGATCGGCTACTGTTCAGGATATCAAATGATGAAATAGCACATATGCTGGTGGATCTAACTGATTCATATGGGCTTACTAAAATGATTAAGTCACCAACACGGGGAAATTCATGTCTGGGCAATGTTTTTGTGAATGTTTCGAATGCTGCTGCATGGGTATTTGACCCTGACCTTTCGGATCATTTAGCAATAGTGGCGGAGCTTCCCTGTGTGCGGGAAGTCAATGCTGCTGTACCCACTCACAGATCACGCCCTGTCACACGGCGGCGTCTTCATCTCCTGCACCAACTTGTTAGTCATAGTGACTGGGATTTTGTTGCCTCAGACTGTTTGACAGAAAGCGGAGAAATTTACATTCTTTCTGCAGTTTATCAAGAATAATATATAATCATTAACAACTGGGTACCGAAATATACGCCAAAAGCAAATATTAAATATCCACCCTGGTACACCAATGAAATTAAAGAGAATATTCGACTGAAAAATAAGCTTCACATAAGGTATCAAAGGGAAAAGGATACAGTAACATACCATGAATTCACAACTCTTCGGGCCAAAATAAAAAGAGATATTATCACTGCACATAAACAATACATCGATCATACAGAGCAACAAATTAACGAGGACCCTAGTAATCTGTGGACTTACATTAATTCAAAACGGTCATCCTTTGCGCGAATACCAGACACCATGGTTTACAATGACACTCAAGTAACTAATACATCTCAAATTGTTAACGCATTTGCAGACTTTTTCCATAAGTCATTTAATCCTCAATGTGATTTAACAAGCATGCCCACAGATAATTCAAAAATTACATATCCAATCATCGATATCCAATCTTTTTCTGAGAATGAAGTCATTGAAACCTTAAAAACCGCAAAGAACAAAATGACAAGTGGTCCCGATCTTTTACCATCATTCCTACTAAGAGATTGTTCCCATGTGCTCGCCAAACCTCTCACATATTTCTATAATCTCTGTCTATTCACTCAATCCATTCCTAGTGTGTGGAAATGCTCCAAGGTCAGCCCGATTTACAAAAAATCTGACAAAACAGATATCACTAATTACAGGCCCATCACAATCGTAAACAATTTCTTAAAATGCCTTGAAATTCTTGTTGACAAAAGAATTTTCCATCTTGTAAAAAATAGAATTTCCCCGCTACAGCATGGTTTTCTAAAGGGGCGCTCTACAACAACTAACCTCGTGATAACCACCCAAATTAGATCACCAAATTCTAATAACTAAACTTGAACTTTTTGGTTTTTCCGACAGTGTCTTAAAACTTTTAAAATCATGGCTCTCTAACCGAACTCAATACGTTTCTGTGAATGGAATTACATCTAATAAGTATGCCTCATCCTCGGGAGTGCCTCAAGGATCGGTGCTTGGGCCACTGTTATTTGATATCTTCATAAACGATGTATGTCTTAAACTTAAAGCTATGGCACTCCTGTATGCAGATGATCTCAAACTTTTCTTACGCATAAACTCGATTGAGGACTGTATAAAACTCCAAAGAGACTTAGATACCTTGATCAAATGGTGTACCCTAAACAAACTTTCTCTGAACATCGACAAGTGTGAGGTGTTATCGTTCACCTTAAAAACAAATTCGTTTCTGTACAACTACTCAATAAATCAAACAATTTTAAATAGACCTGATTCTTTTTGTGATCTGGGCATCACTTTTGACAATAAGTTATCATTCACAAAACACTATGAATCTATAATTTCAGAAACAACCAAGACCCTTGGATTTATTGCCAGGTTGAGCCGTGAAACATCCATACTCTTAAAACACTATTTTTCGCTTTTGTCAGGTCGCAATTAGAATATGCTTCTGTAGTTTGGTCACCCGAGTATAATACACATGTTGATGATCTCGAAAGAGTTCAGCGTAGATTCCTGAAACTACTATACTTGAAAACTCATGGCATATATCCTCCTCAGGGATACCCGGAAGAGATTTTACTGGAAATATTTGATATGCAGTCCCTGTCCCGCAGGAGAAGTTATTTTTCTCAGGTGTTTCTGTTTAAGTTACTACATAACCAGATCGACTGTTCTGATATGTTAAACAAAATTGGTTTTCTAGTCCCTCGCTTATCATCACGACAAAATTTGACCTTTTCTCTGCCAAGGGCTCGAACAAACAAACTTAATTTTTCACCACTCCATGTTATGTGCAGAACTCATAATAATCATAACAAAGAATTTGATATCTTTAATACCACAATTCCACAAATCCGCAGACATTTCTGTACATTTTCCGCTAATAGCACATAACATCATTTTCACTACCACTCCCTAATACTGCTGTACTATGTTGTGCAATAGTGCAATTATGATTTTAATCTTGTGTTTTATGTAATTATTTATGACATTTATTTGTACTATGTTATTTTATTTTTGCTTGTTATTTGTTAACTCTGAATTTTTATAATGTGTACTGTTATGTTATTTTTAAGTTCTTTTATGTTTTATGATTTTATATTTTCTTGCTTTGTAATTGGGAAGTTTTCTTGTTAGGCAGTGTAGTAATAAAAAAAATAAATAAAAACAGTTTTCCGGATCAATTAAAAATAGGAAGGGTGACACCAATTCACAAAAGTGGAAATACGAATTATATTATTAATTATCGACCTATTACAGTTCTTCCAGCTCTATCAAAGATCTTTGAAAAGGTAATCCATGCAAAAATAAGTGAACATGTTAAACCTATAATAATTCCACAACAACATGGCTTTCAAACAGGAAAGTCCACACAAACAAATCTTGTTGAATTCATAGAGTATATTGCAAATCAAGTCGCAAATGGCTTTCAGGTTGATGTTCTTTATACTGACCTGGCGAAGGCGTTCGACAGAGTCAGTCACATAGTCCTTGTTACCAGATTAAGGAGCTTAGGTTTTGGTTCTGGTGCTGTAGAATACCTGAGTTCCTATCTAAGTAATAGGCCTCAAGCAGTCTGTTTTAATAATACTTCCTCTACAACTTATATGGCTACTTCTGGGGTCCCACAGGGTTCGATACTGGGACCCCTCTTGTTCCTTTTATTTATAAATAATATTCCTGAGACTATAAAACACTCAAAGTTCCTACTGTACGCAGATGATTTAAAAATCTATCGTGTTGTAGAGAATCAGACTGATTGTGACATGTTACAAAAAGATCTAGATGCGCTTGTAATTTATTGTAAGGGGAGCCTGATCCAGCTTAATGTTGATAAATGTAAGAGTCTTAGTTTGTATCGTGTAAAAAACCCAATCATGAATGTTTATAAAATCAGTGACAGTAATCTCAAGAGAGCACAAGAAGTGCTTGATTTAGGAGTAGTTTTCTCACGGAATCTGACTTTCAGTTGTCATATAGACAAATTGTATGCGGATTGTATGAGAAAGCTCGGATTTGTGCTACGAGCTTGTAAAGATTTTAGGAATCTCAACGTAATTGTCACATTATTTAACACATTGGTCAGAAGCAAGCTGGAGTATGCCTCCGTTATCTGGAACCCCAAAACAAACTGTCACATCGAAAAGCTAGAAAAATACAAAAAAAGTTCTTAAGATTCTTGTACTATAATCGGGAATTTATCCCAGTTACCCAGTTCTTATATCATATGCTGCACAACTTGAGGAATTTAATATTGATAGGTTAACGAAACGAAGAATATGTTTGGATTTGGTATTTGTTTATAACATCATACATAACAAACTAGATACAACAGAACTAGTCCAATATATGAATTATGAAGTACCCGATCTTAGATTGAGACTTAGAAATGTTATATTTAAAATAACTAATACATTGTCTCCACTAAATAGATGTCTCAAACATATAAATGATCTTCTTGAAACTAATGTTGATTTAGATTTGTACTCCTGCACAAAGAATCAACTGGTTCAGTGTTTCTTATTGACGTATTGGCAGTCTGGTAGTAATATATTTTAGTATTGTCGTTCCAAACATGTTAACGTATTGTTGTTGTTAATTAAGTAACTGTAGCCTTTTACTGTACATTTTGTAAGTGGATTTTTATCTGTAACTTGTGCAGTTTAAATAAAGTTCTTTATTATTATTATTATTTTCCAACATCTGATGAATGTTAAGGCAAACATAATGAACTATGAAACACATCAAAATATTAATCAACACTAGAAATCGATCGATTATTGCCGCTCACTGTGAGAATGTTACCCCTAAATAGTTTTAAAAAGAACATTAAACAATATCTGATAAGCAAATGTTTTTATTCGTCATAGGAATATGTTAACAATGATTTTATAGATTTGTAATGTATGCTGTTTTTTTTTCTTTTTTTGTTAACCTGTATACAACTGTGAATTATTTGTGATTCCTGAGAAATTTTCCTTGTTGACCTGAGTAAGCTTTGGGAAGTAATGCACCAATAAATTATGTCTATGTATATGTCATGACCCTCCGCTCGCTTTGCTCGCTCTGGGGCACAACCAAGCTAAACTAACCCAAATGTAAAAAAAGAAACAAACATACTTAACCTTAAAAAAATATATTTAGAAAGATATGTCTTGCCACCGACAGGAATCAAACCCGAGTCACTCCTATCACAAGCTCAGAGTCTGACCACTGTACCACTAGACCTGCTGAAAACAATTCACTGGACTATAAAGACATGATACTGTATCAACACACACAGAATAATAAATTATAAACAAGTTAGAAAGTATATATATTTTTGAGGTTTGAAGTACTAAATCTTTGTTTATATAGGGAATAGTTATTCAACCTCGAACTGAAAAAAGGCCTCATCGCTAGATGGCGTCCGGCCTGAAATGTGCCCATTCTTGAATTTCAAAAAATTACTACGCCTCCTACGAGAGACGTTGCAAGGAGGGAGTTCCTACATTTCTATTGGTGCATTCCCAAGGGCTGTTACCTGGCGGCGCGGAGTGGAGCCGCGTGGACGAGTGTTCCTAATAATTCCGAATATCTCATTGTTTATTTTTATATTTTCCGCCATTGTTCAAGTTGAAGAAGCTTTACTTTGTAAAATGTTTGTGTTTGGGTTGTAATGATTAATTTTGGGCTGAGTAAATTGCGATTATCTATCTACGTTTTTTTTCTAGGTAAGTACAAAAGTACCCACTTCCTTTGTCTTGTAGTTTTTGTCGGGAATCAGAGTATTGCAACAGCAGTTTCGAAGTTTAATAAACAGAACAGGTTTAATTAAATACGATGAACATTTTTATAATAATCATATATATGTAGATAGGGATAGGGTAAATCTTTACATCTACTTTTTTATATCCATCAGTATGCTTTCTCATAATATTAACGTTTATTTTGTACGTAAGTACATATACACAGATGTTGCACGTCTAGGTGTCTATGAACAGTTTTGAATAGTTAATTAATTGATTGATAGGCATGTATAAGGAAGGATGACAAATGTATGGAATGAATATTGAATTTAATTAATAGCATATTATGATATAAGTGTATAAGAGCACTTTTAAAGCACGCGCGTTTAGATTTCTTTAAATTTACTTTTTTGGGTTGTTCCACATTTGTACTTTTTTAATTGTTTCAGTTTTTGATACAAATTCTTTACAAACTAAGTCAAAATTACATTAGATTTTAATTTGTTTCAGATAACGTCTATTTTGAGGGCATCAATTTGTAAAGGAACATCCCCTGGGCGAGAAAGCTTTCTTTGATCGCTGTGCCTATAAAGTATGTCTTCGTCATTGGTGCCAAATATTTTCCCATTAAATGTGGTTCAAGAAATCTGAGCAGTTAAATTTTTAAAGACTGCTTTTTGTGTACTTGGATACTCTTTACTTCACCTGATCAATACATCCCGTACAATAGGAAGAGTTCCAAAGGAAATTAAAGTGTTATTGTGCCTATCCCGAAAGTGCCTAGACGAAATAAACCAGAAGAATATATTGACCCATTAATTTATTATCGGTAATAGACAAAATTCTGGAAATTGTGGTATGCACAACTGCGACAGTTTCTAGAGGTAAACAAATTGTTATTTAAAGGTCAGTCGGGTTTTTGGGAAAGACATTCATGCGAGTCAGCATTACAGTATGTGTGTTCGAAATGGTGTTCATATGTTCATGATGGAAATGTTGTCCTGAGCGTTTTCATTGACCTTCAGCGTGCGTTCGAGAGCATCAATAGGAGAAGAGTTATCCACAAACTACAGGCCTACGGAATTACAAACAGTGCACTTATTTGGTTCACTGATCACCTGGAGGATCACTTCCATGTGACTAGAGTGAATAATGTGTCCCCAAATCCGTTTGATAGTGAGATAGAGGTGCCGCAGGGCAGTGTTCTGAGCCCCCTTTTGTTTGTGCTATATGTCAATGACCTAGACCGAGTTTTAAATGATATGTTTCTAAGTTTGTTTTTGGACGATATGTTGATCTGTGTTTGCGGGAAAGATTTTAATCAGGTAGTAGATACTATGAAATCAAAACTTGACATCGTTTATAACTCGTTGTGTGTAAATAGGCTTAGGTTAAAAAAAAAGACAAAGTACATGGTTTTTTGGCTCTAAGTAGAATTGTAATAGATTTCTAGAAAATAATTATTGGATTAAGATAGATATCTAATAGCCTATTTGAAAATGCATCTAGTAATATTTAGGGGTAGTCTTGGATTATCAGCTTAATTTTTCGTTACATGTAGCTCATATTAGAAAAAAATTGGAAAAGATAGAATAGCTGAAATTCTTAGTCACTGGAGTCGTGTTCTTATATATAATACCATTATATATCCGCATTTCAATTACTGTTTTTCATTGTTGATATAAGGTAAAAAGGCTGATATACAAAGACTCCAGTTCCTACGAAATAAAGCTATGCGCACTATATTGTTCTGTACATGTTATACTCCCATTAATTTAATGCTAAAGACACGATGGCTTTCAATACAGCAATAGCGTAGAGATGTCCAATGTACTATTTATTTTTAAAACAAAAAATCAATTATTGCCCGAATAAGCTGGTTTGAAGGTGATTCATGTTTATCCCACCGGGAATTCATAATAAATGTTTTATTAAGGACTTTAATACATAAACATTGTAATTCATATTCAAAATGCGAATTGACGTTATAATTTTTTATTCACTATCCACTTTTATTCACGGAGTAAAAAACAACATTTTAATATTACTCCAAGAGTTATTTTTAGTTACTTAGTATTCGAAAAAGTTGTTTGCAGTTTTTTTTTAACTGGAACATAAAACTTTAAATGTAAATTATATAATTGTATTTTTCCAATTTACTACAATTAAGGATTTTTCACAGTGTAAAAAAGTAATATTTTTCTAGCGAGTTTGAATTTTTTAAATTAAAAAGTAACTTTTATGGCAGGAAACATGATTTTGAATATGATTTGACAATTTTAAATATATATACATATATAAATTTTTAAGTAAGGCATTGGACCGACGATATATATTTGCACGTTTGTTGCTCTGTCGTTTTTTTCATGTTTTCGTGTGGACTAAGTGTTATAGTTTGTCGGTATTTGGTATTGTTGCGTTTGTTTTAAAGTGCTGCATGCGAATGTGTTATTATTTTGAATAAAGACCTTCGAATAGTGACCTAAACTTTGAAAACAATGCTCATGGCTTCACTTCATTTAAATATTAACTGTTGATAAAAAAAAGGGTTCAATACCTTTTCTTATCTCAAAGCCCCAAAAAGTGGTTTATTTATTTGTAAATGAACGCTCGCTCTTTTGACATAAACAGTTAATTTCTTATCTTGGACGGTTTTTTCTTTTTTTTACTACTAGCCTATTGTATACCTGTCTAGCATCACTAAACAGGACCGGCTTTGAAATTGTTCATGTTGGACTAGATGTATGATCTTCAATAAATTTCAACATGGCTACTCCTGTGAAATTCAAAATGAGATGTTGTGCTAATAAAACAACTAAATGCTTTTGTTGTGTAACTTGCTCCGAGTTGTTTGGAGAGGGACTTTAAGACGCATATGAAAATAAGTGAAAACTAAATTTACTGTTCCAAAGAATGTAAAGAAAAAAGCATCGGCAACGATCCTCGCTTAAAGGAACTAATGGATGAATTGGAAAAACTTCAGCAGGATAACCACGATCTTCAAAACCAACTAGCATTAAAGAGTGAGCATTTTGTACATATTTTGGCTGATAGGAATGACATTATTCGCACTTTACAAAAGGAAAATGATTCTATAAAGTGTGAAATGAAGAACATGGAACTATTCTATAAAAAACAACGTCGTAAAACTATAGAGGTTGAAGATGAGGCATTGGTAGAGGAAAATAAATTAGTTGAAAGTTTAAACAAAAAACGCGAAATAATAGTTAATATTAGGAAAGAACTTTTTGACATACAGAACCAAAAGAGGGAACTCGAGGAGACCATAACTGCACAAACGGAGAAAGCTGATACACTACAGAAAGACCTTAATGAACTTAATGATATAAATAAAAACATGATTTGTTCAATAAGAACATTGGAAGCTGAAAATGTTCTTGTTGTTCGGAAATTGAAAGACTAAAACAGGATCTGAGGTCATATACAGTGGCCAAACCTACAACGAAGACAAAGAAGAAAAATGATGACGGTTTTATGAAATCTAGAAGTTCGTCTAAACGACGTCCTCCCTCTAAACTGTTCTTTAAGATGTTGAATTCAATCGACCTTCTGCGTACTCGTTTAAATTTTTTTGAAATATTGCACACCAAAAACAAAAAGAGAGAAAAGGCGCGTGTGTCGGCTTAGGCATCTTTGATCGCGGATTCTGGAGTAGAAAATGCAACTGCTTGCGTTAAAACGGCCAGCAAAGTTGATATAACAATACAAGACAAGTTACAACCTCATGATAAGCCTATTCCCCAAATATTTATTGTTGGAGACAATAATGCGAGCCGTTGCATATGGTTTTTGAATAGAATTTTAAACTCTGGTAGTCAAAAATACTTTATTAGTAGTTTTTACAAGCCGAATGCCCTTCTCGATGACATCGTGAAGGATGTTCACTTGTTATGCCCGAACTTCGGGTTTGATGATCATGTAATTATTTTTGGAGGAACTAATGATTGTCTTAGAGGAAAAAGATTTAACTCAGATATTCTCAGTGCAACTCTGGACAATCTGTCTTATACTAATGTATATTTAATAGGTGCTACTTACTGTAAAGATAGGAGTATATTAAATAAAATAATATACGATTTCAATATATTGACACAAATTCCTATCTTTATAGTGCAAATATAATTAATACAGACGTTTTTCCTAGACCAGGAATCAAAAATATTATACTTAAATGTTTATGCGAATTTCACCTAAGAAATGTATATGTGATGAATGATAATTTGATACAAATACGAATAGCTGACAGATCATTGTTTGACCAGACACAAAGTAAAATTTCTTTGGATAGCAGTAACGTGGACCTTACACAGGAGCCCACAAATAACACTGATCTTTCGGCTAATACTAAAAACATGCTTTTTCGTGACTAATAATTTGCTTAGGTTGGGTCACCAGAATATACAGTGCCTTGGCAATAAGATTCTTGTCCTGGACGGTGCACTTGTAACTGAAAGCTACGATTTTTTGTTGATAACTGAACATTGGCAGCGTGAAATTCAATTAAGGGAAATTTATTTGCAAAGTTTTACTTTGTGCAGTTATTTTTGTCGTAAAAATATTATTCATGGAGGTGTGGCTATTTACAGGAATGACAGGTGTACCATTGGTGATAGTGTTCTGGATCTATTGGATTATTGTATAGAAGGTGTTTTTGCGGTGGCGGGTATCAGGCTGGATAGTATAAGATATGTTCTGGTGGTTGTGTATAGGACTCCAACTGATAATTTTTCTGAATTTATAAGTGCTTTTCAAGATCTTATGCTGCATATATCCAGTTATAAGTATCAGATTATCATCGGGGGTGATTTTAATTTAGATTTTTTAGTGCCAAGTGCACGCTTAACCATTTTCCGAGACTTGCTCGAGTGTTTTAATTTAATAACTACTATAAAGATCCCAACTAGAGCAACCGCAACCTCAAGTACTTGCATTGACAATTTTTTGATTAGTGAAGGACTGACGTATGTATCAGATGTTATAAATTGTGGTTTATCTGATCATTATTTTCAAGCTATACAGGTTCAGAGAAAATGTCTGTCATCAGGTGAGAATACATTAAATGTTACCTTTAGGCGTTCGTTTGGCGATAGCGATGTTTCGCGCTTTCGGCAGCTTTTAAACTCTCAGGGTTGGCATGATGTTTTGCAGCATGGTTGTCCGAATATGGCATTTGATGCTTTCTCGGACATCTTGCTGTATTATTTTGAAGTATGTTTTCCGTTACGACGATGTAACCCTAACAGGGGAATCGCGAAGAGGTATAGACTATCCCCGGAATTGCTAAATTTTAAAGAAAAAGTGACACTTTATAATGAAATAGCTAAATTTGATAACCGTTATAAGAACATTCGCAAATTTTATAATAACAAATATAGGGAAGCCCTTAGAATAGATAGGATAAGGTATCATGACAACATTGTAAACAACGCTCAGAATAAATCAAAGGCCATGTGGTCTGTAATAAATAGCATTAAGAAGTCAAATGGGATTAGACGAAATATTGCTATAACCAAGGAGGGTATTGTGCTCCCCGATGAGACGGTGGCTAATGATTTTGTTGAAAGGTTCACTCTCCAGTATGAAAATGAACCAATAATCGATTATGACTTCTTATCTCAAAGCATCCCTTTTAATGACGTATCATTTTTCCTAAGTCCAGTAACAATTTATGATATCGAGAAGTTAATTGATAAACTCAAAAACTCTAATTCTGCTGGTGTGGATGGTATAACTAACGTCATGCTGAAAAAATGCAAACCTGAATTAGCACCAATTTTGAGTTTCCTGTTAAACCTAATATTCTCCAATGGGATTTTCCCTGATAAACTTAAACTAGGATGCATAATACCGGTTTATAAGAAGGGAGATTCAAATGATTATAATAACTATAGACCTGTCAGTCTCTTGTCCAGCATTTCTAAAATTTTTGAACTTGCAATAAATGAACAATTAACTAATTTCTTTAATAGACATAAGTTGCTTTCATCGTGCCAGCATGGCGTTACTCAGGGTCTCAGTACGGAAACGGCCCTCTGTTCCTTTGTAAAATCAATTGTGGATGCTCTGGATAGGGGCTTGCTTGTGTCGGGTCTATTTATAGACTTCTCGCGGGCTTTTGACTGCGTAAACCATGTGATACTGTTAGAGAAAATGTATCGCTATGGTATCAGAGGTATTCCTTACAATCTAATAAAGTCCTACTTGGACAATCGGTATCAATTTGTAAAAATTAATAAAGTGGAAGGAAATACTAAGCGAATCTCTCAAGGAGTGCCCCAAGGGTCAATCTTGGGCCCGTTATTGTATCTAATTTTTGCCAATGACCTGAGTCAATATATCAGTACGGAAAATCTTAAGGTCGTCTGCTATGCAGATGATACTAATATCCTTATAACTGCGGATAATCAATCTACTCTGAAAGCAGAATGTGAAGATGTTTATAGTAAAGCACTCCTATGGACTGGAAAAAATCTTTTAAGACAAAATAAAGATAAAACAGTGTTAGTATGCTTTACGCTGTCTAGACATGTTGCGGATAGTGATTTTGAACTTTTTGAGGGTACTGTGGATGAGCTTAGCTGTGGAAAAAGTACTAAGATGCTGGGCATAGGTCTGGATCATAGGCTGCAATGGGGTTTTCATGTTGATAATCTGTGTTCCAAACTACGTAGCACTTGTTATGGGCTTAATTTTTTATCTAAGCAATGTGGCTTTGTCACCCTTATGTCACTTTATTATGCTGACTTTCACAGCCATATTAGATATGGTATATTATGCTGGGGTAACTCTAGTCAAGTAAATAGGGTCTTTATTCTTCAAAAGTTTGCCATTAGAATAATATGCAAACTTCAACGCAGAGAAACATGTAGGCAAGCTTTCAGGCTAAACAAAATTTTAACAGTTTTTGATATATATATACTGGAGGCCTGTACATATGTGTATAGAAATAGGCACCTCTTCGAAAGCTGCCAAGTTAATCATAATTATAATACTAGGGGCCACTCTAGATTATTGCCACCGCCTCATCGTACAGCAGCCTACCAAAAAAGTTTCTATTTTAACTGTTTTAGGTTTTATAATGCTCTAGATCAGTATTTTTAAGAATAAAATAAAAAAAAATTTACTTCAGAGGACCTGTTATAGCCTTAGTGAATTCTTCTTGTAGTTTATATCTTTTTAACCTCTGTAACTTTGTATTTGTAACCATTTTTCTTTTGACGTCTTTTCCAATTATTGTGACTGTGCATTTACCTGTTATTTTTGAATTGGAAAATAAACGATATTATTATTATTATTATTATTATTATTATTATTATGCTAATAAATGAGATCTGTGAATCATCTTATATTTAAATAAAGATAAAACATTAATCGACGGATTACAATTAATTTATTAGTTGATTCTTATTAAATGGTGATGCTTTTAGGTTGTATCTATGTTAATGTAGTCCAATTACTTTTCGATATTTAAGTAATATTTATAAGTACTTATTTATGGAGTTGTAGTGGATCTAATCTCTTGATACATCAGTTTATCACAATAGCTATATTAGCAACTTCTGATTGAAAAATAGCAAAAATATATATGGTTTCAAATGTCCTTAACTGGTGATTAATTGTAACTTATAATATACAAGAAAGTTATTTTAAGAACTTTACAAGTTTGATAGGCAATAACACAAAACTTTGATATGAAAAAATTTGACATCTAAGATAAAATAAATGAATTATTTCAATGGGAAATAATACAAGAGAACATAAAATGATCAGTTGAAAATAAGGGATGAATCAAACCAGAAGTTGCCCGAAACAGCACACTACTCTCGATGCTTATTTTTTATCTTATATACTTGTTCTTTAGTTTTAAGGGTTGTATAGGTTGATGTGTTTTATCAATTGAATTGTTTAATTTTCGAGTAAATATCGTTTTACTCCGATGTTGTTTATTTCACTATCCTAAATCCGAATCTTTTTAAAAATTATTTACTTGATTATAGCGAATAAACTACAGTATTTTGAAGAGTACATTTATATTAATTTAACTTGATTGTCAATTATGTAATAATGATAATAATGGCTATAAGCGATTGAAAGTTTTGAACACTGGCTGTTGGCCTGGAGCAATATTATATGTACCGATACATAAATTAGTATTATATGCCGAACTCATATTAAATAAAGACTTATCCAAAGTGGTAAGAGTTTTGATTTCAGTTTTTAAACACCTTATTTCTTATCTCCCCCTCTTTTGCAAAAATAATGAAATTTAATAAAATAAAAATATTAAATTTTATTATTAATCTCCAAATAACACGACATTTTAATTAATAATTTGACAAATACATGTTCATTTCATAGGGTAGCAGCTAAACAGATGTATTACAGAAATAGAATCTCTTATTCTTCTAATAAACAGAGGGAGGCATGGAGAATTGTCAATGAACTTCGGGGTAAGAAAAATGTAACTAATTTCGCTGATACCAAATTGACAGCTAATAATCTTAATGACTTTTACTGCACTATCGCAGATAGCATATCCGGCCAAATACAAAATAATATACATTTTGATAACTTTATTAAGGATACTTATGTACCAGAAACTTTCTTTTTTGTGCCCACCGATGTCGATGAGATTAAAAAAACTATTCATCAATTAAATAATAACAAAACACCAGGGTGGGATGGTGTGTCTTGTAAAATTTTTTGTAATCTTCCAGTTGATGCTTTACGGATTCTTGCGGAAACTGTGAATTTTTCTTTTGCGACGGGTACTTTTCCCGACACATTGAAGATTGCAAATATTATTCCTCTGTATAAGGGCGGGGATGAGGATTGCCCTTCCAATTATAGACCAGTTGCACTGTTACCAACTTTATCTAAAATCATAGAGAAGCTCGTTAAAATTCGAATTATTAGTTTTGCAAAGCGAAATAGTATACTTAGTTCAGTGCAATTTGGGTTTTTGGAGAATAGTTCGACAAATGATGCTATTTTTAATTTTCTTGAAAGACTTTATCTGGTGATGAATGATCGAGAGGCTTCAGCAGCAGTGTTTTGTGACCTGACGAAAGCATTTGATTGCGTAAATCATAGAATACTGTTGCACAAGCTAAATGCCTACGGTTTCAGGGGTTCCAGTCTTGGCTGGTTTGAATCGTACCTGAATAATAGAACACAATCAGTTTCTTACAACAAGTTAGTGTCTGACCAACAAACGTTAAGGTGTGGGGTTCCCCAAGGTTCAGTCTTGGGGCCTGTTCTATTTTTGCTGTATATTAACGATATTGTAAACCTGCCTATTTCGGGAAAATTTACTTTGTTTGCGGACGACGCTACTATTCTGTGGAGTGGTGCAAGCGGGGAAGACTTGACAGATGTTATTAATTATGATTTGTCTTTGGTAAAAATGTGGTGTGATGCAAACAAATTATGTTTTAATATTACCAAAACAAATATTATGTCTTTTAAACGAAGTGTAGGTCCAGTGTATTTAGACAATAATTTATTAAACAATTCAACTCTTAACAAATTTTTAGGATTGTATATTGACAATAAACTTAAGTTTGAAAAGCATGTAAGGCACCTTAACCAAAGGTTGTCTTCGAATTGTTTCGCTTTAAAGACAATTTCCATTAATTTAGGAAAAACTATTGCCAAGCAAGCATATTTTGCATTAATAGAATCCCATTTACGATATGGCATTTGTTTTTGGGGTTCTTGTGCTAAACAGCTAATGCACACAGTATTTATCCTGCAAAAAAGAGCACTAAGGTATATGAATAAATCCAAATCAAGAGATTCATGTAAACCTCTTTTTATTGCAGACAGCATTTTGACATTACCTTCGTTATTCATCCTGGAAACAGTATCACTGGTACACAAAAAATATCGAAACACCTTAGGCAAAAATGCAACTAACCACAATACAAGAAGATCATTTCAAATTTCATTGCCCATTCCCAGGTCTTCCCAGTTTCATAGCTCGGTCGTTTTTGGTGGGCGTCTGCTGTTCAATCATTTGCCTGCTCGGGTAAGAGAGATTTATGATGGCAAGATATTTAAGAGGGAAGTTAAAAGGTTGCTTGTTGCGAGAGCTTATTATGATATCCAAGAATATTTTGAGGATAATTTTTGATACTTGGGTGCCTAAAATTTTTAAATTTTACTTACATTGACTGTGATATGTATGGATATTTACTTAGATTTTTGTTGTGTAATTTTCATTTTATTGACGCATATGTATCTTTGTTTTGTTTATTCATTTTATTGTATTTTACTCTTTGACTGGTAGACTAAGTGTATATGTATGTATATTATTTTTAAAATTGTTATTTTCCCTGCTTTGTCAGCAAGATTGTACGATCTTTGGACGAATAAAAGCATTTTGAGTTTGAGTTTGAGTTTATGTTTCTGGCGCATTAAAGCATAAAATTGCAGAAAATGTTTAATTGTCTTCTTTCTATAAAAAGAAAAAATACATAAAATAACTATACCTACCTACTATTGGAACTAAATTTAATTTTTATCTATATTTCTCTATAAACATTGTAAGTTTAAAAATTGTAATACCTTACTTTTTGACTAATAATAGGAAGCGAATAATCAATTTTTATAAATATAATTTTTTTTATAGTTTAATAATATGTTATTAGTGTTCCTAATTTTGAATGCGTTAAAATATCCAGTTTATATAATATATTGTAAAATTTTACTTAGGTATATCAAGTCAAAGCATTTTACATTTAGCAAATAGGATTTTATTATTGTTTATTATTTTCCCATTTTTTAATGGCATATGCAAATCTATTTTCTTCGACTATTGCACCAATTCAATTAGGCCTATATGAATAATAGAAACTAGTAAAGAAATTGACACAAAAAACGAAGTGTTAAAAATGCTAAAAACCATTTTCCCAAACAATAAAATGAATTCAATTGAAAAGTCAAGATTGGGGAAGCAGGTATTGGAAATTTCATTCTGTGTGTAAAAATTAAACTGATAAAACCGGTTCTAGCCACTTAGCCTTGACTGAAGATCATTTCTTGGAAATCTACGGCTCCGCAAATATAATTTTGTATTCCCCTTTCTACCCCTTCCTTTTCGTATGTAGGGTAAACATTGCATGTGTTTTCATTCAGAAATACTGTTTTTGGTGCCAGCCACTGGGGGCAGCACCTCTCCACAGGCCCCGTTGAACGACTATTTTCTTATAAAGACAATGACTAAATTATGTACCAAGGGAGGGCGAGAATTTAAAGGAGCACTGTTAACTTCACACATGGCCCTTCGGTCGCTTCGCTAGTAACCAAACATAACTGACCTAAACTAGCCCATATTTTAAAAAATTTACTTCCATGGTTAGTTAATTTTAAGTGTCCAATTTACGATAATCCACAGAAAGAATATCAAAATAGCTTAAAATTTGTAAGTTTATAATATTTACCTTCACCGTGAAAATGAACCCAAGCATTTTTAGGCAACACAATGTCATGTAAAATTATCAATAATTTTGATGCACTTTTGGTTTTATATAAAATTACTTACCACTTCTGGTATAACGTTGTTAATTACACATTTATAAGGATCTTCCAGTTTTATAAAAGTATTTTCTTGCAATAAATCCAAACAAATACGACAAACTTCCATGATGAAGAAAATATTTTAAAAACTGCAGGAACTATTATAAGATACCCAATTTAACAATTCATTAGGTACCTACTCCATTTTATCACCGTTCGTTATTTAACTGAACATAATAATACGTTTTCATTGAGAAACCATGAAATATATTCATTTAACAAAAGGAAAATTCATTATTTGGGGTCCTTTTAGGTTGTTTGTTTATTGACTTTGACAATGACAATTCCCTTGTCAAAGTTTATTGATTATTTTTTATTTCCCATTTCCCAATACCGCGTTCGTTTTGTTCATATATGTATATGGTTTTTGTCATCTTTTTCCTCGATTTGCTCTGACATTTGGACAGGCACGTGACTTGGATTTTCCTTTTAAATACACAGAGCTCGTGACTGTCAAATTTTCAGAGCAAATCGAGCAAAAATATGACAAAAACGATCGCGGCTCTTCTTCCGTGGCAGCCGTTGGCTCAAAGCTCCGTCAAAACAGTAGACGTTTCCGTTTCGAGAGCGCAATAGTCTAGGGCTCCCACTAAATTGCTGATGCAAAACCGAGCATGCGCAATGGCGAAACAAGAATAATAGGTATTATTATGGCTTTGCATGACGAACGTCTCGCGACAGCCTTGATTTTGGCTGCCATCAAGGTCGAATGTTACAAACCTACAAAGCAAAGAAGGGGGATTCTTTGTCAGTGTATTCGCGGAAACACATGCAAGCTGCTGTATATTTCGTAAAAAGTTCATCCAAAGAACTGAGGATGTTATAGAAATATTTGTAACAGAGCTGCCTATAGATAAAATGTCCTGCTGCTGCCCTTCACTTCATCGTGAAAATGGCGTTTCCAAGAGGCCAAAAATGATGTCGTGATACGGATTCGTATCTAATATAATCTAATATCTAATTTAAAATAAATAAAAGAACAAGCAAAAACTTAGCTTTTATGAAATCCCAAACCAATTCTGAATCAACAAAATGCCGCAAATCCCGCTAAACTGTCTGCTATGCTATCACACAGCGTTCGTTTCCTAGCTGGCGGACGCGGTTTATCGCCACCTTAGCTGTTAATATGGCAAGTTTCTATTAGATTATCCGTTTGACTTGTGGGATTTGAAGGATTTTTATGGGCTCCTTTAGGTTGCAGGATTGATTCGAATTTATTTTTGGTTTTCGTATATTTTAAAGTCTGTACCATTGTGATTTTTTGAGCTTTTCCCGAGACGGAGGATCAGAGAGCCGCCGCCGCCGCCGCCGCCGCGCGCCAGGATAGATATTATAGATAGATAGATATATTTTATTTGTTCAAAGTGTTCACAGTAAACAATAAAACCCTAATGGGTGTTGAACAATGTCAAAAAAGTCAACATTTATAAATGTAAACAACTAACGTCGGGCACACAGTACACAATAGATAAAATAGATAAAATGATAGCAATCTAAATTTTAAACAAAATTACATTTGACCCCTCACAGGAGGTGTTTGGTGAAACATTTCAAAGAAAAACATACATATTTTAAATATTTTAAATAACAGGAATAAAAAAATAACTATTTTAACAGTATATCATCTCTTTATCTGGATCATTAAAAAAATCATTAATGTTATAAAAGGCCTTACTGACTAGGTATTTCTTTAAAACAAATTTAAGTTTATTTTTTGGCAGATTTCTGATTTCGTCCGGAAAACAATTATACATTTTTATAATACTGTATTTTACATTTTTTTGCAGGTAAGTAAAGTTGTACTTTTCAGTTGTCAAATTACTTTTATGACGAGTATCATAATTATGTTTTACATCACATTCAATGAAAAGATCTCTGTTATCACACACAAATGTCACAGAGTCCAATATGTAAATTCCAATTACCGTCAGTATATTTTTTTCAGCAAAAACCTGTTTGCAACTCTCTAGCTGTTTCATCTTAAAAATACTTCGAATGCACCTTTTTTGCGATACCATAATTCTGTGTATGTCCGGTGAATTACCCCAAAGGATCACACCATATCTTAACCTGGACTGGATGTATGCATGGTATGCAACAATGGCAGCCTCCATACTTATGTGATCTGATATTACATGCAAGGCAAAACAGTATCTATATATACTGCTTGCCATATCTTCAATGTGAGCCTTCCAATCTAATCTCGCAACAATATTCACACCCAAAAAACGCATACTCTCCAGTGCTCTCAACTTCTCACCATTGTAAGAGAGTGCAACATTAATTTCCTTTCTGTTGCTGAAGACAAGAGTTTGTGTTTTCGAAACATTCAACAGCAAATCATTGTCTGAAAAATACCTATCGAGGGCACCCAGTGCCTTATGTACTTTATTTAAAATTAACTCCTCATTCTCTTCGCTAAATATAAGAGAGGTATCATCGGCATATAGCACGGTGTACTCCTGAGCAACATCAGGGATCTCATTCGTATAAACAATATACAGAAGAGGCCCCAAGACTGATCCCTGGGGAACCCCTCGAGAGATACTCAGTTTTTCCGACCTACACAGGCCACCACTTTCATCACATTCTATCACCTGCTGGACACGATCTTTTAAGTATAATTTAATCCAATCCAACGCCGCACCACGCACTCCATACATTTCAAATTTTTTACACAGTAAATCATGATTTACCGAATCGAAGGCCCTAGAGAGGTCCATACACATCATGGTTGTAAGATTTTTATTATTTAATGAATTTAAAACCTTATCTAATGCTTGATAAATTGCCCTCAATGTGGATTTACCCCTTCTAAAGCCATTCTGTTTGTCACTTATCACTGAATGTCTCTCAAAAAAGAACATTAGTCTCTCACACATAACCTTCTCGAAAACCTTACCAATATTTGACAAAAGTGATATAGGTCGATAATTTTTTTCTTCATCTAATTCTCCTTTTTTATGTATAGCCTTTATATAAGAAGTTTTAAGCACGTGTGGAAAAATACCCATCGAGAACGACATATTGACAATATAAGAGAGAGGTTCAGATATTTCCTCAGCCACTTCTTTCAGGACAGATACAGGCACCTCATTTTCCCCTACCGATTTTTTGTTTTTAAGATTTTTTAGAACTTTCACGATTTCTGCGCTTGTGACTGGGTTTAAAAAAATTGAGTTTTCAACTCTATTTTTAATATAATTTTTATGTTTGTCAGAATCAAAGGTTGGACACGCATTTATGAAATAGTTATTAATTTTATTTAATATTTCGGTTCTGTTGTCATATTTTGTGGAAAAGTTTTCGAATATTGTCTTTCTCTTAGTGTTTGGTCTGGTAATACTATTTACTAAATTCCATGTAGCCTTTGTTTTGTCTTCACATTTTCTTAAATATTCTTGATTCGAAAGATTCTCAGCTTGTTTGATGACATTTTTTAAAATTCGGCAATACTTACTAAAGTACTCTCCTGAAATTTGACCTTTAATTTTTTTAAAATACAGAACTCTTTTATTTCTACAAGAAGTTTTAATACCAGTCGTAAGCCAAGATTTACCTTTTTTTGTTATGTATATAGAATTATTACTATGATTACTGGCTTGTTACAGCTGCCGTTGCCCACCTCGATAATTGATAGTGATACCATTCCATAATCTTATATTTATACTAATAATAATAACGACTATGGTCCAGGGTCGCGTGCATTGGCATTTGGGGTGTGTATTATCATATTATAATAAGTCTAAAAGTTAGAATATGTTATTCATAATAATAATTAGTTATTATTCACTATAGTAATGTAATATAGTATTTTAATAAAACAGTATTTATAATAATAAAGTACCTTTTGTATAAACACAATCTATTCAAACCAAAATATTTGGCTTCCCTTTCTTACGAATCTTGTGTCGGGGTGTCGGGTGGCGGTGCCCATCTTGCCCACCCAGGCGACCCTCCACTGCCCAAGACTAACCCAAAATGAAGAAAGAGAGTGAATTAATAAAACACAAACATAACCTTAAAAAAAGGTAAACAAAACATCTATCGTGACCACCGATCTCCATATATGGATAAGCACAAACCGTCTGCATGCGTCGAAAAATCGTACCAATCATGGGAAAAAAAACGGATTCTGCGTCGGACAGAACTGAAAATAGGATAATTTTACTCAGGCGCACAAACACCGAGAAGCGACATCAGCTCATAAAGCTTTTACAGTTCGGTAATCAAAAATATTATCAAATTTCTCAGACCTTGCTTGTTGCTTGCGCTGGAAATAATTCTTTTTTCTGTGTTTGCCGTAATGGGTTTCGGCGTTTCGTTTCGTTCACTTATTGAAGTACGTACGTGCGTCTGAGTGGTTTATATTATCGTTTTCGTTGAAAATAACTAATTTACTCCTGGACATCTAGTTTAGTTTATTATTATAATAGTTCGTTATTAGTGTATTTTGTTAGTGTATAAGTTGGTGTAGACGTTATGAATATGATTTAAAGACAAAAGACCTTAAAAGACAATGGCGTCAACTGCCAAGGTCAAAGAAAATACTCAACGGTGTTTGATTTGGTGTTGCCAAAATAAGGGTAGAATACCAGGGATTTCTTATTTTAAGTAAGTATCATTTTCTTTTAAGGATAACTGCAGCATTACATACAAAATATGGGAATAATATCTTAAAAAGAGTTTATTTACTGTGACGATGCATAAATAGCAGTGAGTTTATTCAGTTTTATCATTTTGTATTAAAAGAATCTTCTTATAGGTAGGATGGATTTTAATTTACTTTGTTGAGGAGCTTTGATGCTCTAAACAGTTTTTTTTTAGATCCTTAAATGGGTAATTGTTCCCCATACTTGTTTCTGCTATTTTAAAAGATTTTTAAAAATTGTTTTACATACTACATATATGGGTTCAATAATATAGAAATGATCCGTGGGGGGAGCTTTAATTTTTTTTTCCAATATTTACCCCCTTCTTTTAAAAATTTAGGACAGAAAAGTGTTGTGAGTGACATAAAGTACAATTTGTATGTCTTTTCAATCTGTAAAGGTAAAGAAAAAATTAAAGAAGGGAGTAAAAATTGGAAAAAAATGTTAAAGCTTCCCCCATGGATTATTTCTATGTTGAACCTATAAAACTGTCTGTAAAATATTTTAAAAAAAATCTATTAAAATAGCAGAAACAGGTATACGGTACAATGACGAAGTTTCATCAATTTTTCGATAGCCCATGAAAACTAAGTGGACACGTGTTTTTCTTTTTTTCATAAGGCGAAAAATGAGGCAGATACGCCTTGAAATGTGCTTATGACGTCACAATACACATGAATTATTACGTCACACCATGCATAGTATATCTATATATACAAAACTAAAAACTGGCATAGCTCTCGTAATAATCATATTTAGTCGAAATAAAAAAATACTTATCGATTTTTTTTTCACTGTTGTAATAAAAAATAATCAGCTTAATTTCTCAGGAATCTTCCTAATTACTCTTAAATGTTTTAGGGTTTTCATGAGCATTTAGACATGTGTATAGTCTTAAGAATTTTGTATCTTGGTACATACTACCTGCATATTTTGTATTATTGGCTTTTTCCAAATAGACTACTACTACTACCTAATGTAAGTTAATGTAAATAAAACGTTTATATCATGATGTTTTGTTTTAATAAACCTTTCCTTTGCCCCAAAGTTATTTTAGCTATTCAATGCAACAAAAATTCATATTTTAAAAAACTAAAAAAAGGTGTATTTCTTGCCTACAGATTGTGGTATGTAATGTGTGAATGCAAAATACTTTAACGTTACAAATCTCTTTTAAAAGTAGGACCTATTCAAGACTAACTTAAAGAGAAAGTAAAATTTAAGGCAAACGCATATAAAAAGGGTTTTATTAGGAGGTGCTTCCATTTTTTAATATTTTTGAATCAAAGGGATGATTTTAAAAAATCTACAAGTTTCAGTACTGCGCCTGTGTTACACCAGATTTTACAGTATAAATCATTCAAATTTTCTTGGTCATAAAATCATTTTGGGCAAACAAGTTAATATTTTTAACAAAAAAAATGCATGCCACATATAAAGAATGTAAAAATTAGGTAGGTACCAAAATATTTGGTAGTATTTTTTTTGCATACCTATCAATGGTTTATTCCTTAAACATAATTATATACTTACTGTCATATTTTTACATTTTTTAATTGGTTTTTGTATCGCCCAGGGACGAGGAAAGAAAGTTTTTATTTTTTATTGTCTCCAAAACAAAGCAAGATTCGGAAAAAATAGCAAAAGTTGTATATTTTATCGATTGATCTGTTCTATTTCTTTTAAAAACCAATGACTTGCAATTTTTGTGTTAAATATATCATCTATCAACTTGCTTTTAAATTTTTGGTAATATATAAAACGGGAAAAATACTTATTCGCGGCCATGCGGTGATGAAGCACGTGGAATCGATCGATATCCTGCTAATTGAAACTGCGCAAACCTTATTTTGTTTACATCTTGAGGCGCATGAATCAGTATGATTTGGATCGCTTTGTGCTTATCCATATATGGAGATCGGTGATCGTGATCGACGGCGATATTTCAGTTTGTAGTGCACTTGTGAATGCATGCGATTTAAAGACCTGCAATTGGCAAGTATATGGCCCTCCGCTCGCTTCGCTCGCTTCGGGTGCAACCATTCAGACCCCTAGACCATCTGCAGACTTATAAACAATTGGTTGCATCACGAAGACATGCGTCACCTCACGTAGCTAGCCAATCATGCGCCTCTCATTCACAAGTGCACTATGAACTGAAATTTCGCTGACTCACGGAAATCGAACCAACAGCACAGAAATGACAAGCAGAACCTGTAACTACTAGACCACCGAGGCGTTGAAATTTCGCTAGAACGTAAAGCTGCATTTACATTCAATTTGAAGTCAAATTCAAGCTGAAATTTGCCTGCTTGTCATATGGTGACAGCACGTAGCATTTACATTGGACAAAATTCGAAGTTGACTTTGAAGTGCACTTTGAATTTTGTCAAGCTGCTTGCCAAACGCAAGCAGAAAATAAATTTATAGGTTAGATTATTTTTGTTTATCTTAATATTCTTAATGTGGCTTTGTTTACGTTAGGTCTAATTTATCTACGGATTAGGTAAATTTCAATTTTGTGTTGGAATAAATTAACATTTGTATCAAACAATTCGGACACATGTAAAATGGACTTTGAAGGGCCCCACTTTGATGAAAATGGTTTTTTAAGGCACTGTAATTAAAAAAAAAACGACTTCAACGAGGAACTGTTCTTAAAAATGATTTGTAATTATCTGGCAATTTACAACACGCAAAAGAAAACATTCCATACGTATAATTACGTAACCTAAAAATTTGTTCAATGTAAATGACATATTTGCGAATTGCACTTTGACTTGGACTTCAAATTGAATGTAAATGCAGCTTTAAGCCATGGTTAATTCCGATACATACAAGCATGCTACGCATGCACGGTTTCGCATCAAAAATTTAGTAAGAGCGCTAGACGCATGCATGCACAACACGGGAAAAGAGTCTATGGAACAGAGAGACGGAGCTATGTCTTGGCTTGGGTTATTTTTGGTTAGCAAATAGTTTTTTTTCTTGATTTCGGGCATGTCTTGGGTTAGGTTTGGTTAGCACCTGGTTACTTTCCTTTTCTTGAGCCCCCGTAGCGAGCGGACGGCCATGCGACAAGTGAAATATAGCTCCGTCTGTCTGCTCCCTAGACTCTTGTCAACACGGCGAACGGCGAACACGGGTAGAAGTTTAGACAAGCGAGTACGGACAGTGTAAACTTTGTAGTCTCGAGCCGCGAGTCATCGAGCCAGCCTATGGCCGTCATACGTGTTCCCATATATATGCGTGTTCCATGTCTTTACGTTGTAGCAAAACTCCTCTAACGCCTCGGTGGTGCAATAGGCAGGGTGCTTGACTGTCATTCCTGCGCTGCGAGTTCGATTCCCACCGGTCGCGACAGATGTTTTGTTTACCTTTTTGTTAAAGATATGTTTTTTTTATTAATTTAGCTTTATCCTTAATTTTGGGTTAGTTTCTGTTAGCCTTGGGTTAGTTTTGGTTAGCACTTGGTTAGTTCTTGTTGATTGAGCCCCCGTAGCGAGCGAAGCGAGCGGAGGGACATGCAAAGCCATTATAAAATCGCGGCTGTTGAATCGTAACTAGGGATTTAACGTCTCGTTTAGTTACAATATGTGCTAGCACAACAAACGAAAAAATTGGAGCCAGATTTCTCGTTATGTTCCTCAGCTGGCTCGCGGCTCAACGGCTCGAGACTACAAAGTTTACACTGTCCGTACCCGCTTGTGAAGTTTAGAATGATGGAATGTTGAACGGTCCCGCTAGTTCAAGTCTAATATAGATAAATAAACATTGTTGAAATGTTGTTAATTAATTACATTGTCTTTATATAAACAATGTTAATTAGAAATGTTAAGTTAAATGTTAGGTTAGGTCGTGTAAGTTTTCTCTTATAATATTTTTCTATGGTGTAAGTGTAATTACTAAAAGGCTGATTTATAGTTGCAGTAACGTATGACTTAACCCTTCGTTACTCGCGCCTACTTTGTAGGCCACCACATGATACAAATGTATTCTTTGTATCATGAGGCCACCAGTACCCCGTATTATATATATGACCAGTACTCGCGGGGTGTCACAAACACTCCAAGATAAAAATCGCTATAGGTTACCGAAAAATTATTTTTTAGCTATTATAGCTTTTTGCTACTATAGTGCTATATTTGGATAATTGAAACACAATCTCGCTCGTAAACAAAGTTATTTATTAATATTTTTATAAATATTTTTTTAGAACCTATTTTTTCTTAACAACATAGTGGTGCAGTTAAGGCCGATTTCAAAATACTGTCAATACAAGCTTTAAACAAAAACTCACTTAAAACTATTATTAAGTTATTATATAATTATGTTTTGAGCTCTGATTCTAACTGATCCTTTGTCTTTTTCTTTATTTCATTTCGTGATATTGTCTCTGCCAATTAAAAATTTTAAGAACTAGTGTCTGGATCATAATTTTCATCTGTTGTCTCTTGATCGCTCTCAGACTCATGGTTGTAAACTTCTGCATTGTCCTCCGTTTCTGACTCACTTAGGATGTTGTTTATTTCATCTTCCGATGCCGGCTCATTGTTCGTTTCTACTTCCTCAAATAATCGAATTAGACGATCTTGTTCCCTTTTCCAAGGGTCCATGTTTCTGGAAAATAAAATTTCTATTTTGATAAACAAGTAATACCATATGTAAATAATACAAGTAATTACCCATAAATGTGTAAAAATATAGTAATTGGCTTACCTTAATCTAAGTTTCTCAGGTAAAAAATATTACACACTTACTTGCAGGGTGTCAGCGTCACCCCAAGCAGGTTCTAACTCTGAAACAGTCAAACGCACATTGGCCTTCTAATGCGACATGTTAGTGGGAGTAAATTCATGCAGGTAGACAGGGATGGGGCATCCTGACCGATTTTATTTAAAAGATATTGATATATTTGTGCGCGTGGGGTGTTCAGAACACCCCGCGCGAGTAACGCAGGGTTAAGAAGTAACCGTAGCCGTAAGTCTCCAAGATATTGTTTTTTCGTTTATATCTATATGTAATATTCAATTTAATAATGCCTTAATTGTCTACAAATCTCATTAACAAAGCTGCAAAAAAACCGTTTGAAAAAAAATCCTAGCATATAAAAACATCGTAAAACAAGATAACAAAACTGAAGCAGCCACGGCTTAGTAACAAATTGAATAGTTGATAGTCGAATTGTAACATATAACACTGCCAAAAATGTAAATGTAAGTAAACATAAATACAATTAATCTTCTTAAATTTCAAGGAGCTATTTCTTCTTCTAGTGCACAACCCGTTACCTAATAATTTTATTTGCTGCTGCTTTAAAGAGTCCTGTGGTAGATGTTTCAAACTAGATCCTCAAGCCAAGATATTGGTCTTCTCCCGACGCTCCTCTTACCCTGCACCTTTCCCTGCAGTATGCATTTTAGCAGCTTGTATTTAGTTTCGTTTGTTGTGATATGTCTTAAATATTCTAATTTTCTTCTTTTTATTGTGAGCATGATTTCTTTTTCTTTATGTAGTTTTTGGAGTACTCTGATGTTCGATATTTTGTCCATCCATAATATTTTAGGAATTTTCTGTAAGTCAGCATCTCAAATGTTTTCAGTCTTTCAGATGTGGCATTACCTAATCAAAGTGTAAGACTACTTTGTACAATACAATGGAGAATATGTAGCAATGGAGGAGTTTGATTTCCAAATTAAGATTATTAGTTTTGACTGAATGCTGCCCTTGCTTTTCAATTCTGGCTTTATTTCCTGAGAATCATCCCATTGCTCATTCATTACTGTGCCTAGGTATGTTTATGTTGGCACTTAGTATACGGCTTTCTCATTGATTATGAATGGCAATTGGCAACCCAAACTAACCCTTTCAATTCTGCCTTTGCTGTTTATCATGACCTGTCTTGCTTTTAACTTCTAAGCTATATTTTCTATTGATCTCGACTACTTTATTCATTAAGAGTTGTAGTACTTGAGCAATGTCTGCAAAAATGACTGTGTCATCGGCATACCTGAAGTTGTTTACTCGCTCATGAGGGAAGAATCCACTGGGGGTATTTCATTTTATTTTATTTTTTAAGCTGTCTGTCAGCGTCGCCTCGTTGGCCATCAAGATTCATATAAAGCTTGGTCAGTCGTAGTGTTTCAATCGTGTTTTGGTGGATTTGTATCATTAAATCGTATATTTATGTGTAAGGTATCGTTTTGTGTGTAACTTTGTATAGTTTTTGGTGGTAAATTTTTCAAGACTATTAAACCCATAATTATTTGTAAGAAGAGTGAAAACCTTTAAAGGAATAAGTATATTGAAACATCAAACTCTTATCTCTTCTGGCCAAGAAATAAATATAAAAAGTTTGTTTGTATTGTTCCCAATATTTTTTGTGGTACTCGACGGTGAATGACTGTGGAGTTTATTGTTTTGATACTTTCTTGTGGAATGTGAGGTGAGTGACTGAGGAATTTATAGATGGGATTATATCGGCATCAGAAGGACAAAGTAGTGCAATAAATCTATTAAATTCTTAGACGAACAAGAAAGAATATGTCGAAATTTTACTGTGGTGTTTGTGAAGCTGAAATTAAAGAGTCTGGATGGTCCATTGAGTGTAGTCAATGTCGAACCTGGTACCATAGAGGTTGTTCTTCTTTATCTAATAAGGAATTCAATGTAATTTGCTCCAATGTCAAAAAGTCCAAACAAAATCTTTGGACATGTAGCAGTTGTAAACAACCTGAAGTGGGGGGCCGACGTAGCATTGGCGCCTTTCCCACAAGCGTAACCCCAAAAAATCAAGTGAGTCTAAAACAACAGCCACAACCAGTAACGTCACTGGCGTCTGGGACTAATACCGACATTGAGCAGCAAATGGGCGATCTTTTGAAGAAAAGAACTATTGAAAATAAAGATGTACTAATGGTCATGCTACATATGTTCAAGGCGTTAACTAAGGACCAGAAGGATAATATGGGCACATTCCTGGAAGAGTTCAGAGATTTTAAGTCGGATGTTTCTAGCAAAATTATGCAACTAGAGGCAAAAATTCTAAAGTTTGAGACAGACATTGAAAAAATTAAACATGAAGGGGTGCAACTGGAATCTTCACAGGGAGTTTCTAAGTTACCGAGTATGGGAGAATCAGACATATTTAGTGAAATTCAAGATCGTGCCTCTAGAGCTAACAATGTTATTATTTATAATGTGAATGAGGGCTCGTTCGATGAAACAGCTGCTCGAGTGGCTTTTGACCGAAGCCAAGTAGATGGTATTCTGCAACAGCTTACAGTCGATGGCGGAGATTACAAGGTAATAAGGCTGGGAAGAAAAGATAACTCAGGAAAACCTCGCCCAATGAAGGTTGTTTTTGCAAGCCCCAGTATTGCTACCAACTGCCTAAAAAATAAGAGAAAACTTAATGGAAATGTCTTTTTTAATGCAGACCTAACAATAACGCAAAGACAACAATACAAAAAATGTCGTGAAGAGCTGCAGACCCGAAGAAACAGTGGTGAAGGTGATATAGCAATAAGATACATAAGAGGGATACCAAAAATAGTGGTAACAAATAAGCAAGCAAAAAACTAGTTCCTACCTCATTGCAAATATATTATCACAATGCTGGAGGGCTAAAGGGCAGGTTAAACGAATTTAAAAAATCCGTTCAGTGTTCATCATATGATGTAATAATTATAACTGAATCATGGCTTAACAATGATGTAACAGTAAATGAAACGTATGTTAACGGTTATAACACATTTAGGCAGGATCGTTCTTTGACAAACAGTGTTAAAGATAGGGGTGGTGGAGTGCTGATTTATGTTAGCAAAAAATTTAAATCTAGTCTTATCAAATGTGATACCAGTATAGAACATTTGTTTGTACACGTAACTAGAGGATCATCAGAGCTAATTTTTGGTGGTGTATATATACCGCCCAAATCTTGTGTTGAGATTTATGGGTCACATTGTAAGACAGTTGAAGAAATGTGTGCATTGCACCCTGATGCTAAATTGTGCATTTTCGGAGATTACAACCTTCCAGAGGCTACGTGGGAAAATGATGATCTAGGAGTTACAGTGAGTTGCCCCTTGAACTCCCCAGCTGTGATACTTACTGAGTATTTTGCGTACCACAATCTATACCAAAATAACAAAGTTCCTAATTTGCAAAATGTTTATTTGGATATACTGTTCTCACACTACAGTGATATCAAGGTCGAACCGGCTAGTGACTTGTTGATTTGTAATAGTTTTTATCATATAGGTTACTGTTTTAATTTCAATTTCAATTTAATTTCAATTTATTTCAACTTTTAGGATTCACATTTTGTACATAACTACTCCTAACCAGGTACGATACTATATATAAATTTAGTTTGGTATGTCCATAAAACTCAATAGTAGACACCTAGGTGCAGAAACACCCGTATGTGTCGGAACCTAAAAGCAGGCAAACTTATAATAATAATACTGTACAATATTTATATTTAAATGTATACATATATTCTTTATCATGTATTTCTATATGTGACACACATCACCAAACACGCTTACAATCTTGATTATTCTTGATGACTAAATCACTCAAATAATACCGAAAATTTTTCCGTATTTCGATAAACATACTGATTACACTTTTTACTAAAAGTTTTTGTATTCTTTATTGATTTTATATCTTTTGGAAGTAAATTAAATGATTTTGGGGCTAAGTAATCTATAAACTTTTTATTTGCAGTAGTTAAATTTTTAGGCAATTTAAGTTTTTTATCTGCTTTAGTTCTTGTTTCAATAGTGTGATCTACATAGTTCAGTTTGGACTTACACCGATAGACAAAATTACATATACAATTAATATACAAAGTTCTAATACTGACAGTATCTTCCGAGAACAATAAGCTAGTTGGGAATCTTTTATTTTTTTTAAATATAATTTTAAGGATATATTTTTGTGTTATGTTCAACTTATTTAGAATTGTGCTATAAGTACCACCCCAAACAATTATCCCGTATCGTATTAATGACTCCACAAACGCTTTATAAACCATCACCAATGTTTTTTCATTTAGGAATTCTCTTAATATATAAAATTTATGTATGAGCCTACGTATTTTATTAGAAACATAGTCTATATGTTGTCCCCACTTCAAAAACTGGTCAATCAGCACACCAAGATATTTTGTGTGAGTTACCCCTGCAATTTTATCAATACCAATAATAATATCTGTGAAATTGGGTTGACCAGCTCTCGTCAGTGAAAATGCTATGTAATTTGTTTTACTTAAATTAAGTGATAGTTTATAAGTTTGTAACCAATTCATAACAAGTTTAAAACCCTTTATTGCATTATTCTTAGCTTCTTCCCAGTCTTTGCCAGCAAATATTATAGCCGTATCATCAGCATAAGATATAATTGTTCCTCCTATATTTTCTGTCAAAAGAGCGTTAAGATAAGTGATGAAGAGGATCGGACCCAAAACGGTTCCCTGTGGAACACCAATCCTGATCACCTGCTCGTCACTTAATGTATTATTGATTTTAACCATTTGCAGTCTTTCTTCTAGATAATGTTTTATTAAATTGAGTACAGTTCCTCTTACGCCGTAGTGTGACAACACAGTTAAAAGTTGACTGTGTGGCACCGTATCAAAGGCTTTAGCTAGATCAATGAAAATACCCAAGCATTTTGTACCTAGGTTTAGGTTTTTTGTTACCTCCGAAGTGAATGCATACAAGGCATCTCCAGTACTAGATCCCTCTAAAAAACCGAATTGATTTTCTGCTAAAATTTTATTTTTCGTAAAGAATGTCACTAGACGATGCTTCATGCACTTTTCAAATATTTTTGCAAAGTTAGTTATTAAGCTAATAGGCCGATAGTTTGATATTTTAGAATGTTCTCCACTTTTATATATTGGGCAAACTATAGATGTTTTGAAGCTTTTAGGGACAATACCTGTTTTAAATATGGTGTTTATGATATGTTTTAGTGGGATTAAAATGTTTTGGTGTGTTTTTTTTATTATATTTGTAGCGATCCCATCAAAACCAGGAGAACTATTATTTTTTAATGAAGAAATATGTTTAATTATTTCATTATGACATACTGGCTGTAGATACATAGAATGTGACAGTGAATCTCTCAGATGACATGGCTTGCCGGCAGTAGGAATTTTCTTTTCCATTTCGATTCCAATATTAATAAAGTAATTATTAATGTAGTTACTCATTTCACCATCACTAACAAAAGATTGTCCATTATCATTTAATATCTCAACTTTATTATTTTTTTTTTGTTATGTTTTCGCACGTAGCGTCTTTTATGATCTCATACATTTTTTTAATATTATTTTTATTTTCTGTGATTTGTGCCCGATAAAAATTATTTTTTTGTTTAGAGATTAGTTTTGTCAAAGTGTTCCTATATTGTTTATATTCATTTTCTAGTGCTACACTATAATTTTTTAATAATTTTCTTTTTAATTTGTCTCTATGTTTAATTGATATGATAAGACCATTAGTGATCCACTTTTTAATTTTTTTGTGATGTTTTACTTCAGTTGAGTATCTTTCCGTTCCCTGGCTTATTATGTTGTTATACAATGAAAGAAACATTTCCGTGGAACTCTCCGGGTTCTGATCACTGGTTACCGCTGTCCAGTCTTGTGTTTGTAATAAGTTATTGATTTTTTCTAGGTCAGTCTTTGTTTTGTTAATTGTAGTTATTTTTGCATTATTATTTTTTTCTGAAGTGTTTTGTGTTACGTTGAGTAGGATTAGTGTATGATCTGTGATATGACTATCTATAATAAAAGTTTGGAAGTTTATGTTGTTTGTTGTTTTTCTGTTCCTGATAAATAAATGATCCAAACAAGTTCCAGTGTCAAAGCGAGTAACCGAATTTATATAGGACTGAAAACCCAATTGTGTTATGGCCGCTATATACTCAAAACTGTCGTCATCCGACGTATTCAATATATTAATATT
Organism: Pissodes strobi; assembly: GCA_016904865.1. Lineage (NCBI taxonomy): Eukaryota > Metazoa > Arthropoda > Insecta > Coleoptera > Curculionidae > Pissodes > Pissodes strobi. The sequence goes on along the minus strand of JAEQML010035606.1, from coordinate 30,243 downwards.
TGCATCACCGATGTACACTTCAATGTCATTGTTTTCATTGATAGTGTCTAGATAATGTTCTATGTCGTAAATAAAGTCTTTCTTTGGAATCGGTGGTGGTTTATAAACAGCGGTAATACCTATATTTAAAGCATCCTTTTTACATGTTAATCTGCTAATAGTCGCTCTAGAGTTAGGAAGTTTATGAGAGCAAAAACTTACATTAAGATCAGACCTTACCAATATAATTGTGCCATCATTTCTGTTATAGTCACCATTATTGTGGAAAGTTGTGTATCCATTTATATTGCACTGCTCTAATGCGACATTTTGAAATGTCTCAGTTAATACTATAAGATCTAAAAAGTTAAGGTTGTAAGCCTCTAACATAAGTAGTAAGTTATCAAAGTTATGATTGGCACTCCTTATATTGATATGTAAAACACTTATTTTTGAATTTTTTAGTTTAATTGACTCAAAAAGTTGGTCCTTATCCACTAACTGTCCGCTATTATTAGTACTGTCTTCTATACTTTCTAAAACTTCCTCCACTTGTGACTGAACCATCAGTCATAATAGTTTATGCGGCTCTTCAGAATCTTTATTTGGTATAACATCGATGGACAGTCTGGATCTGCTGCTGAGTGATCCACCTTGTAGTTTTTATTGAATCTCGAGTTAGCCGTGGTACAGTTTATGCACTTTCTTAGAGACTTGTTGCATATGGACATGTCGTGCGCTCCAGAACAGTTACCGCAGGCAATTCCATTGGTACATTCATTACTGGAATGGTAGAATCCTTGGCATTTGAAGCATCTCTTTACATACAGATCTTCGTAAATGGGATAACGTTCATAATTCAGATAGATTTTACCTAAATTGATAGCTATTGTAAAAACTTTAGGTGAGCACTCGGCATAAATGTTTGAATAATTCTTGTTTTTAATTTTCTTCATGTATGTTACCCTAAAAGTGTCATCCTGCCTGATCCATGTATTTTGTCTGCGGATTGCCTGTTCAATCTCCTGTAGTTCTTCATTTCCAACATAGCCCACTATCTTGATTTTAGGGGCCTGTTTAGTACTTTCCTTAATATCATATGCACACCCCAACTTCTGTGTAGCCGTTTTTTTGAAATTCTCCATCTCCAATTTTGTGGGGCATTTAACAACAATATTTCCCCCCTTAGTACTTTTTATGCTCTTAATCCCAACTTTAATTTCAGATGGATTAATTTTGGTTTTGATAGTATTCATTGCCGTTTGACTATTTTGACCTTCTGTGGGTTTTATGATTATTGTGTGGTCTTGAGCGAGTGGAGTTTGCGCCTGTAGTACAGCTGAGTATGTAGCTCCCATATTAAGTTGAGTATCTGGGTGTTTCTTAATGTTGGCAATGTCACCTTTCAGTTCCACAATGTCCTTCCTCATTGCATCTATTATACTGATTAGATCGGCTGTTCTGGCCAAGTAAGCTTTGCATGCCATGCAAACCAGAACTAGGACACGTTTTTGCAAAGGCATACATCTAATTTCAGAGCCACTTAAGCCCGCACATTGTTTATGAATATTACCCAGGCATAAATCGCAGGTGTAAACAGGGTCATCATTTATTGTTTGTTTACAATTTTTGCAAATATTTGCTGTTAAACCGTTCTCATTTTTATCTTGATTCATGCTATTCACCAGACAATGGGACCAGGCAAAAAAATAACACTATTGTTGGCGAGCTGAGAGCCGGGATCCGCTATCATTTGTTAAAGCATTTTTTATTTAAAGGTATTTTCGGAATGTTATTTATTAATTATCAAATTACACTTTATTCACTGATTTAGTTGTGTTGTAACTAGGACCAATGAACAGAAAACTTCCTAAAGTTATTGTGCACCAAGACTTAGAATTTGAACTCAAATTTTATCCACGTTTAGTCGCGATTTTACCGGAGCACGATCAGATGCGTGTCACGATTCACACACATATCCAGAGTCTGTTCTAATGAGGTTAAACAATGTTTAAAGCAGGATTTTTTGTATTTGGATTTTAGAAATGCTAATTATATTGGCCTTAATGATTTCTTTGGCTCTGTGCAGTGGGAGGATTGCTTCGACTTGGTAAATGTTAATGAAGCTCTGTTAAATTTTTACTCAATTTTGTTCCATGGGATTGAAATGTTTGTCCCTCTTAAGCGTAAAGTCAGTACCAATTTTCCTCATTGGTTTAGCCCAGAGCTGAAGAATGCAATTATTGCAAAAAAGGCAGCACATACTGCGTTTAGGGTGACTAAATCACAACATATATATGAACGTTTCTCAAATTTAAGATCTCTATGTAGCTTATTATGGGAGAGGTGTCATCATTTGCATATTCGGAGAATTGAGGAGAACCTAAATAGAAATCCGCGTGGTTTCTGGAACTATGTGAATGGTAAGTCTCACTCAGGTGATCTACCTGATGAAATGTACTATTGTAACAGGTCTGTGAGTGGTGGGCAGGAAATAGCTGATTTATTTGCTGAGTTTTTTTCTACAGTATATGTTAAGAGCAACGTTCCGGTCCCAACTTACAGACTTGAAAAAACTGGAGACGTATTGTTGAGTGAGTTTAATTTATCCGAAGTGTTTGATGGCATTTGTAATCTGCAGGATAAGCTCTCGTCCGGGCCTGATGATATACCTAACTACTTTCTGAAGCGTTGTGTTTACACTCTTACATTGCCCATAACTAGGTTATTCAATATGTCAATTAATCTTTGTGAATTTCCTGTCCTTTGGAAGAGTGGTTTCCTGGTTCCTATTTTTAAGTCTGGCAATAGACAGGACATACAGAATTACAGAAGTGTATGCAACCAGTCAAGCATGCCTAAACTTTTTGAGTCCCTTATATATGATCAGTTTAGTTTTATGTGTAAAGAGATAATAATAAACGAACAGCATGGTTTTGTTAGGGGGAGGGCTACGGTAACAAACTTGTTGATCTACCAGTCGGATCTTTTGAGGGCTTTGGAGAAAGGCTATCAGGTAGACTCGATTTACACTGATTTCTCCAAGGCCTTTGACAGGATCGATCATGGTTTTCTTTTGGCAAAATTAAGGGCGACGGGTTTTAGGGACAATACTATTAAATGGTTAAAAAGTTATTTGGAAGATCGATCTATGAGGGTTAAAATTTCTAGTTTTGTCTCTGGAGAATTTACGTCCACTTCTGGGGTACCGCAAGGAGCTCATATAGCTCCCCTTCTTTTTAATTTGTTTGTTAACGACATTTTTAATTATGTCCAGAAGTCGAAATTTTTGATGTTTGCTGATGATGTCAAAATTTACAATATAATAAGTGATCCGATTGACGTATGGTACCTTCAGGAGGACTTGAATAGGTTTGCAGTGTGGGCTAATTTGAACTCATTAAGCCTTAATGTCTCTAAATGTCACTATATATCTTTTTTTAGGAGAACCAGGAAATTCAATTCCTTGTACAGTATCAATAATAGTGCGTTGCAGCTGAGGCACAAAGTTAGGGATCTGGGTGTTTTGTTTGATGAACAGATTAATTTTGTAGAACACATAAATTCGGTTACATCCAGAGCTCTAAAGGCACTAGGTTTTATTTATAGAAACACCTCATGTATGTCAGTTGGTGGATATAGGCTTGTATATTGTACTCTGGTTAGATCTGTATTGGAGTATGCAGCTATAGTTTGGTCGCCATTTCATGATGTTCATAGAGTTAGGCTGGATAAAGTCCAGAACAAATTTTTACGTCAAGTATCATTCCGATATAATATTCCAATTTTGAACCATGATTATGCTCCTATTCGGAGAATTCTTAACATGGATACACTTAGTAATAGAAGGTGCTCATCTGATTTGTGTTTTCTTTTTAAAATCATAAACGGTTTAATTGTCTGCCCTGCATTGTTAGAGCTCGTCAACTTTAGGGTTCCTGGGAGATCCTTAAGACATACAGATCCGTTTCTCATTGATTTTCATGGAACCAACTATGGCGGCAACTCCTCAGTGAGTAGAGCAATGAGATTTCTGAATGAACACAGTGATATTGACCCATTTGTTTTGTCTTTTAGTTGTTTTAAGTATAAAATATTGAGCAGACTCTAGCATAACTTATTTAAGATGTTGATATTTGTAATAACTGTTGCCTGTTCTTAGGTTCTAAATTTACTGTTTTATAAAGTTAGTCATAGATATAATATTGTATGTATCTTAAATTGTAATGGGGTGATCCCGTATGTATTGCATAAATAAATAAATAATTTTTTTGAGTATTTCTAGGTATTTTTATGTATTTTTATTTATTTTAGGTATTTTTATTTATTTTAGGTATTTTTAGTAATTGTTGGGTATTTTCAAGTATATATCCTAATGAAAGTAACAGTTTCCCACATATTTTTTAAATCTGACGGCGATCCCTTATGATTAGCATGTCACCGCGATATGGCCTTGGCATAACATGTGGAGACCGGAAGCACGGTAGGTTTGTGTGAAGAGGCAATGATGGGCGATGGGCAATTATTATTTTTGAGAAGTGTGCCTTTTAGTGTAGTATCGTTGGTGTTTAATGAATAAAATAAAAGTGCATTTCAGAACTGAAAAGTAACAGAGTTTGTAGATTAGTTTGGGTTAGTTTTAACGGTAAGGTGATGGCTGCAGCGGTGTTCTGTGATTTGACAAATGCATTTGACTGTGTCAATCACAGAATACTGCTGTCTAAGGGAGAAAGATACGGTTTAAGGGGAGGGGCACTGGAGTGGTTTCATTCATATTTGTCTGGACGATTCCAAACAGTAAGTTTACTGTTTTTACTCTACATTAATGACTTGGCAGGGCTTAACATTGGGGGTAAATTTACTTTATTTGCAGACAACTCAACTGTACTGTGGGTGAACAAAAGTTCAGAGCAGCTTGAGATCCAGACAAAAAGTGTCATGGCTAAAATAAAAGCATGGGCCGATGCTAATTTTTTAGCCCTAAATGTATCGAAAATTAATATTATGACTTTTAAATGTTTTTTAACGAAGTTACTTTAGGGGATCAGGTAGTAAACTGAGAAAATGTAAATAAGTTCTTAGGTGTATATATAGATTATAAATTAAAGTTTGAACACCATATTACTTACCTCAGTAAAAAACTAGCTTCCAACTGTTATGCAATGAGGGTAATATCTAACAACCTATATTGTATAACATCTAGAAGCGCATATTTCTGTTCGCAATACTCGTCAAATATATAGGATTGGTCTACCAATACCACATTCTAGTCAGATAAAGAGTTCGATAATTTAGAATAGTAGAAAGATATTTAATCATCTTCCACTTGGAATTAGTAGGGCTCAGAGCAGTGAGAGATTCAGGAGGGATGTCAAGGCCCTTTTGGTTTCTAAAGCTTATTATAATATTGACGAATTTTTTGATGATAATTTCAATTAAACCTGTTTATTTTGGGAATTTGAGTCTAGTTTATTTTTGTTTTCTCTTGTTTTTATTTAAATTTTTATTGCTCTGATTTTAAGTTGCAATTTTAAAATGTGTTTTTATTTATTTTTAACTTGTTTTGTCACTCATTGAGATTGCATTGTGTTTTTTTTGTAAATGTGTGCAATGTTTGGTAAGCTTGGGATTGTATTTTACACTAGTTTTTAAGCCTTATATTTGTATATTTCCTTTTATTCAACAAGCTTTGTAAATGAGAATTTGTTTCTTTGTACAATACAGCTATTTTTGACTTTGACTGACATAGTCAAATATCTGGCCAGTTATATGAGTCTCGGACAAACACACTACAGCAGGTTTCTTATTATTTATTTTTATTTATTTATTTATTTACGGGCATAAAGCCCATTATAAAAATCAATACAGAAGTTTTGACTAATATTCTCAAAAAAAAAACTCAAAATATTTATTGTCACTTTTGCATACAGCTTTAGACATTTACATATTTTATAGTATACACTACATGGAATTAAAATATTTTATCTACAAATAGCTACACCCAGAAAGATCCTGGAAAAAATATAAAATACCTACTTATTTGTTAACAAACTTTACAATACAAGGACACAATAATGAAGCACAAAAAACAATTATCAAATAATTAAAGTCTTACTGGTACTGTGTTGAAAACGTTAGAAACTCGTCCAAACTATAAAATGCGTTTTCCAATAATAGCTTCTTAAGCTCTCTTTTAAACTTATTAATGCTTAGACTTTTCAGGGACTCAGGTAGCGAATTGTACAAAACAAGACCCTTATAAAATGAGCTATTAATATATTTAGTGGAGTTTGGTCGTAATAAATCCTTTCTTAAGCCATAATTAGTACTTTTTTTGGTGGATAAGATACCCCCTTTATCTTTATGTACCACTATTAATACTTTATATATGTAGCAGGAGATCATTGTTAAGATTTTGTGTTGTTCAAAATAGTTTCGGCAAGATGCTCTGGGTCCGAGCTTTAGCATAATCCTTAAACACCGTTTTTGAGTTTTAAAAATAATCTTATTTGTAATAGCATTGCCCCAAAACTGAATGGCATAGGTCATTAAGCTGTGAAAATAGCCGTAGTAAACCGACCTTAATGATTTTAGTGATGTGCGAACAAAGCACATAAGCTTTTTGTTTGTATTGTTTGCTTTGATACATTCCACCCTAGCTGTCTCGCTAGAGACTTCAAGGAACATACAAGGCTGGGTGATTTCAAGATAACTGGATTCAATCCATTAGGATTGTTGAAAATTATAAACAGGGTATATATTTTCGACACAATACATTCTCTATGTGTAATGTTTTAAGTAATTACGTATTGAATCAATTGGGTAATAGTTTTAATAGTATAGTTCTGAAGAGTATATCGACAGACGCACAAATAGAGGACCTGGGAAATAGTATGGTATCTCATCCCAGTGATAATAGCGACTCCGGTAATGACTCTTCTGTTACATGTGATGGTGTTTCTTTTCAGGCTAATATTGGCGCACGGAGCGAGTCTCTAGAGGAGCAAGACAATCAGTTGATAACAGTTATTGGCTGTACTAATGTAAGACATAATTTTTTAGAAGCAGTTCAGTCTCCTCAAGAGACAAGCTAACGGATGCTAAGGTGTTGGCTTTTAATGTTAGAAGTATTAGAAATAAAATTATCGACCTAGATATATTATTGGTTGAGATTGAACCAAAAATAGTTTGTTTGAATGAACACTGGCTCAATGATGATGAAATGGAGATGTGTAGATTGAATAATTATACTCTAGTAAGTAGTTTTTGTAGAAATGCAATTAGGGGTGGAGGTACATCTATTTATTCCAAATCCGAATTAAATGTTAAAGACCTTAGTACGGTTGTAAAACCTGTACCTATGGAGTGTGAATTCTGCTGTGGACAGGTCACGTTGAATGATGATGCTTGTATTGTGATTTCTGTCTATCGCTCCCCATGTGGTAATGTGTCTATTTTTTTGATGTAATGGGTTGCCTGCTGGATGAGATGTTTGGTAGGGGTAAAGTTATGTATGTGTGTGGTGACTTTAATGTAAGATTTGTTGTGCCTGATAGGGATGCAATAAATATTTGCGAGCTGTTTTTGACATCTAATTTACGGTCAAATATTTCTGGTATGACTAGGGTAACAAGCATGAGTAGCAGTCAATTGGATAATGTTTTTTCTACTCTGGATGATAGGGAGTATACTGGTAACATCATAAAAACAGATATTTCTGATCATTTTGCGCTAGTACTAAATTTTAAAAATAAGAACATAGGAGCAGAAAAGACAACATGTAAGTAAATTAGAGAATGGTCCTTGAATCTTCGTGACATGCATGCTCTGTACAGAAAAACGAATGATGAGCAAATTTTGATTCATTACAAGAATGAACGAAGAGTTTTCAAAAAGTATACTAGGCAATTTAAACAGGGTTTTAACAATAGTATAATATCAACTTCTAGTAATGTGACTAGATCAACGTGGCGTCTTCTTAATAATATTCAAAATAATAAGAAAAAAAATGTTCCAGTCCAGCTTTTGCGCTAATGTGTTGGCGGGTCTGTTCTTGCGGCAGTTTGATCTTGGTAGTCTTTCCGATGGTTTGGATCGTTCTGTTTTTGGTAACGGCGTGCAGCCGGTTTCGTACTCATTTTTTTCTCCTGCCCACTAACTCTGCAGAGGTTAATCAGATTATTAAGTTATTACCGACGAAGTACTCGACAGGTGTAGATGGGGTGCCTATCTGTGTTGTGAAAGCAGTGTCTGAAACTATTAGCGCCCCTTAGCTGGTATTATTAATGAATGCTTTGAGCGAGGTTTTTTTTCCAAGTAAGTTGAAGCTGGCTAAGGTTGTGCCAATTTATAAAAAAGGAAGCCACCATGACATTTCAAATTATCGGCCAGTGTCTATTTTGCCGGTTTTCTCAAAAATCTTTGAAAGGATATTCTATGTTAGGCTGCTGGATTACTTTGTAAAAAACAACTTATTTTACGTTGGGCAGCATGGCTTTTTACCAAACCGCTCAACTATTACTGCCATATTTCAGTCTTTTAACTACATATTGGAACAGGTAGATAGGGGTATGATGGTTTCTGGTTTATATTTTGATCTAAGTAAAGCATTTGACTTGATTGATCATGATATATTATTGCGCAAGTTAGAGTACTATGGTGTTCGCGGTTCAACTAACGATTTTTTAAGATCATACCTGGCAAATAGAATGATGACGGTTTGTGTCGGCTCCGGTCAGCGGTCAGTGTTCTCTGAGGCTATCAAGATAAGAAAAGGTGTTCCACAGGGCTCCATATTGGGCCCAATTTTGTTTTTAATATTTGCCAACGACCTCAATAAAAGGATTAACATTTCTTCCTTGTACCAATTTGCAGATGACACATCATGCATAGTGTCGTCGGCCGACAGGAATTTGTTGTCAAAAAAATCCATTGAGATTGCAGAAAACGTATTAGAATGGTGTACAGCCAATAAGCTTATTTTAAATACCGCCAAAACTTCTTTAATTGTTTTTCGGGATAACAAGAACGAGTCTCTATATGTTTCCGTTAATGATAAGACCATAGAGCAGACACAGTCTGTCAAATTCCTAGGAGTAACTTTGGATGAGAATCTTCAATGGACGCAACAGGTTGATAATGTTGTAAGTAAGATCAGTAAGGCAGCATACGCCATTCGTTTCTTGCGTCAACAGGTAGGTTTAAATATTGTGAGAATATTCTATATGGCTGGGGTTCAATCTGTAATTTCATACAGTATTATGTTTTGGTACCGTGCCACAGTTGAGAATGCACGTATAGTATTTGTAACTCAGAAGAGGATAGTTCGAATTATGTTAGGAATGTATTACAGAGATTCTTGTAGGGGCAAATTTAAATATTTAAATATCATGACCGTACCATCTTTGTTTGTATATAGTTGCGCTATGTTTGCTAGGTCTAATTTTACTATGTTTGTTAAGAATAGCGACGTCTCTAATAATGTCAATACTAGGGGTAGAAGTGATTTGGTTATTCCTGTTCACCGAACATCTCTATTTCATAAGGGTCCTCTATTGAGCTGCATTAAGGTGTATAATGCTTTGCCTAATGACATTAAAGCCATTCAGAGTAGGGAATCGTTTCGGCATCATTTGAAGAGGTTTCTAATAGATAATGAATTTTATTCACTAAATGACTTTTTGGAGAACTAACTTTGCACTTTAAATGGGTTGGGCTGTTCGCTGCTCTGAATTGTATAAATTGTATAATTTATTGTGTAAGCTGTTGTAATGCTTGTTTGTTAACGATCTGTTGTTTTTATTTGTTCATGATTATTATTTGTAGTGTGCTATGATCGACTCTTTTTGTATAATTTTATATTTGTTTTATACACTGACGTTGTCAATGTTCACTTGTGAATGCCTATTATGACAATAAAAGTAAATAAATAAATAAATAGATATTACTCCCGACAAATACCTGATCGAATAACAAGCAGAGTTTAGTTTTTTATTCAGTTTGTATATGTGCTGTTCAAATTTTAGGGATGAATCAACTATTAAACCCAGTATTCTAGCTTCATTAATTACTTTGATTACTACTGTATTAATACTTATTTTGTTCTTAAGGCAAAGAGATCTTCCGTTGAATATCATGATGTTAGTTTTTTCTAAGTTTAACAGAAGTCTGTTTGACATAAACCATTTATTTAGTGCATCGACCGCGATCTTAGTTTTTGATAAAAGGACATCAGCATTCACATCACTTAGAATGCAAGTGGTGTCGTCAGCATACATAACAGTTCTGGCCGAGACATGTTCTGGTGGATCGTTAACATATATATTAAACAATAACGGCCCTAAAACTGATCCCTGCGGAATTCCAGCTAAAACCTTATTGGCATCTGAATTGTATGTCTGATTATTTTCTCTAATTGATACGAACTGCTGTCTGTTCTCCAAATACGACCCAAACCATCTGTGTATGTCTCCCCTTATCCCATACCTCTCTAGCTTGTGCAGCAAACTGCCATGATCCACCATGTCGAACGCCTTTGACAGATCACATACAATTGCCACGCAAGACCTTCCCCTATTTATCATATCATAAATTTCCCCCAAGATGTCTCTAACAGCACTTTCTGTGGATCGTTCCGGCCTAAATCCGTGTTGACAAGACGTTAGGATATTGTGAGTGGAAAAAAACTTTATTAATCTATTGCAAACAGCCTTTTCCATTATTTTCGTAATAACATTGACCAATGATATAGGACGATAATTTGTAATATCAGGCTGCGAACCTTTTTTATATATTGGTAAAATTTTGGACAATTTGAGTTGATCCGGAGTAGCGAATGCCTCAAAAGAACCATTAATCAGTTCCAGAACTATGTTCATTACGGATTGACAGCCTTCCTATAAAAATTTAAGCGGCATTTCATCCACTCCGGTAGAGTTAGTATTGCTTAAAGAATATATAATATTATGCAACTCAGTTAATGTTAAAGGCGTGAGGAAAAAACTCTGTTGTACTGACTTCACACGTGGCAACTCTAACCTTGGAAATGTATTTTTTACAGAGATGTTAGTGAAATGCTCCGCGAACAAGCGGGATATTTCTGCTTTATCGGTTATTACAATATTCTCATTCAATATTTCCCACTTAATACACTGTCCCTGCATATCCCTTCCAGATTCTATCCTGACAACTTCCCATACTGTTTTTGTAATGTTTTTTGACTTGTCAATTTCTTCTTCTATACTAATTCTTTTAGCGTCCTTTATTACTTGCTTTAAAATAATACAATATTTTTTTATAAAAGTCTAAGATGATATTGTTTTGATTATATTTTAAAAATATAAATAGTTGTTTTCTATGTTTACAAGATTTTTTAATTGCATTTGTTATCCAAGATTTTTTTTTCTTTGGGTGAACGCTTTTATATGGAAAAAAATTGTTGAGTATAGTATTAAATGTTTGGTAAAATAAGTCGAATTTATGATTAATATCACTCTCCTCAGTAACCCCTTGCCAGTCCAGAGTTGTTAAGTAATCATTTGCCCTTGAAATGTTTTCATTGTTAAATATTCGCTTTTTAATTTTTCCCTGAGTATTATCATTATTTTTGTAATCTGATATAACTGAAATTGCGGCATGATCTGAAAGACCAGTTTCAAGGACTTTAGTGTCAAAAAGAATGTCATAATTTTCAATGTTAGTTAACAGATTGTCAATCGTTGTGCTGGAGAAGGCAGTTGTACGAGTTGGTTGCGTAATTTTTGTTTTTAGATTAAAACTATCTGAGAGGCTCAAAAATTCGCATTCTATATTGTTACCGTAATTATTATTGTTTTTATTATTCGCATTTGCGAAGGCCACATTGGAAAATGTATCTATATTAAAATCCCCCAAAATGACAATGTTAGTTTTTAGGTCATACAAATAATAAAAAAAAAATCTCTAATCTATCTAAAAAATATTGTGCTGGCACGCTAGGACTTCTGTATAAACATACTAAAATTGTTTTTCCCACGCAGGGGAAGTCACATTGTATACCACAGACCTCCAGTGCCTTCTCTTCACAAAAGTTACTTAAATCAACAGTTCTAAAAGAAAAATATTCCCTCGCAAAAATCATTACTCCTCCATGCGCACTCTCCGTTCTACATAACTTTGAAGCTACATTATACCCCTGTAATGCATAAAAATCCTCACTCTTTAACCATGTTTCTGAGAAGCACAAAACTTTTGGTTTAATCTCATTATTTATAATTTCTAGTTCATCTTTTTTATTTCTCATTGATGTAATATTAGTGTAAAATAAAAAAGAATCAGTCTCAGAATATTTTAGATTTTGAATTACGGTACTATTGTTTAATTTCCAGCCAGGCCTAAAAACATTCCCCCTCCTCAGACTCTGACTCAGAGGCAATGCTAACTACTAAGTTTCTATCTGTATCACAATTATTAATATTCTTATCATTCGAATATGCTATTGGAATTGGCCGGCTTTCAGTAGAAGTTAAATCTTTCAAACTTGTCGTGCCCACACAGTTTGTACTTCCCATTTCTACATCCAAACTTAAACTATTCTCACTAAGATGTATAGAATTTGTCAACCTAACAAACTTTAAATTCTTATCCTCGTGATCTAGTCTCTTATTCACAATACATTTAATCTCCTCGGTTATACTATTTGTTCTCTTAACTGTGCTACATTTATTCACATCTATAATATTGACTATACCTTCCCTATAGTGATTCAGGCAAAATACATAATTATTTAGGGCATTATTAAAATAATAGATTGACGTATTTACAGGACTGAAACTCATATAGTACGATGAAGTAAATATTATGTTTGTATGGGTACAGTGTTTTATCCTATTGTGTATACTGCGCAGAGATGGCAGTTTTTGGTTTTTAAAATCGTTATGACCTGCCACTATAATAATGTAGTCCTCGAGTGTAAAATTTCCTGTTAAGTCTACGATATTTTCAATGACGTCCCGGTAAAATGCATTTGGTTTTATAATAGTTTGAATTGAAAACTCGCACAGGTTACTTTTCAGAGTCAGATTCAGATTATATCCGCTTTGGTCACATACAATCAAAATCCTACCTCGATTTGCACCACTCTCCTTATGATATACTTGTTTCGTGTCCTCTTCCGTGTGCCAATTTGGACCAGAGGTCTAAGTTTCAGTCGTACATTTTTTGGCATGCAACTTAATCTTGTCTGAATTAAAATGATCGCATTCCTTTCTAAGTTTTCTTATCTCTAGAAAATACGCCTCATTGTCCTTCTCTAATGTACGAATAGTGGAAATCATTTGACCATTGATGTCCTTTAAAAAGGTAAGTTCGTCTTGAATTTTCTGGTTAGATGTTGAAATGCTTTCTAAGTAAGTATTTAGGCAGTCCTTCTCATTATTCAGTCTGATCATCTCATTCTTCAGTTTGGCAATGTTCAATTCCTGCTGCTTTAGTTGTTCAAGATGTTTCTCTTCTTGATTAGTAACTAGATCTTCGAAGTCTTTAGTGCCTCTCTTTAGACGTTTAATGTAGTTATCTTTGTTTTTTATTTTTTCGTTAAGATTTATGATCTCCTCTTTTAGAGTTTGGAGTTCATGTTGGTTTTCCTCATTTTTTTGTTAGCTTTCCAGAGAACAGACAATTTTGGCGCCACCAAGCTTCAAGACATTACCTTTTCTCTCTAGACAGCTAGGGTGGTAAACATCAAAACAAATCACGCAACAGAAATTAAGGCAGTCCTTCTTTTTACAGCATTTAAATTTAGTTTCCATGCTATAAGTTATGGTACACTTTATTTTTATTTTGAGTCTGTTCCTGGTATTTCCCGAAAATAAACACAGTTAAAAATTCAGGGTTCAAAGTACAGAGAAAGGATTCTCTCAGTAAACAGACATACAATGAAATGAAATGAAAAAAAAGGCAATATCGAAATTCCACGGAGATAAGCGAAATCCCATTAGCTGATAGATCGTTTGATAGGTTTTTACAGTTCGGGTTAGGAGTTTAACCTTAGGATAAAATTTCTCAAAGCGATTTTCTGAAAACCACGTGGTTAATTTTCATTTCAATATTAAAAGATAATAAGTAAAAAGTAAGGTACATTATAAAAAACAAATTAAAATGTCAAACCTAACTAAACTAACTTAAAAACAGGAACAAGTTGAAATCAATAGACACAAATATTTATTCATATAGACTTAACAATTATAATTACAACAAAAGCAACATAAATAAAACTCAAGATGGACCAAAGATAAAATACAACAGATGTGTTCGGAACTATGTTTAATTTGGTAGATTGTGGTATTGAATATATCCAAACCAATCTGATTAGCAGCTGATATTGCACGATTTATAGTATTATGTTGACCAAATATAACAGCGGTCGGATCGGATAACTGCAGAGTATCCAAAAACATCGAGATTGGCAAAAAGCGAAGAAACCACCTGCTTATTATAGGAGGCGAAGGTGCCAGAGGTAGCGCCCTCTTGTTTAAACAGGGCTGCAATGGCAGTTTTGACGTAAACTCACAAATTAATTCAGGATGGTTCTTCAGTGAAGTTATTGACCAGTGTAAAACGTTGTGCAGAAAATTTAATAAAGACGACTTTGTAATCGTATATACATCTAATTATAATGTATTAAACGGACAACCAATAACCCAAAAAGAATTGGATGAATTACTTTCTGCTACACTAAATACAAACTTGATTGTTGTTGGTTGCGGATATTGTGCACGTAGACCAGTGCTCAATAATTTTATCCAGCGACAGAGTGCATTTTTGAAGTCTTACCTGCATACTATGTTGTGTACATACCAATGTTTTTAACAAGTAAATATGGAACTTTGGACTATGACACGAGGAGGGAACTTATCACCTTTATTATATGGAACTACATAACTCCGAGACATCCAAGTGAGCAGAATTTTTTTTTAATGAACCGAAAAATGAGAACTGCTCCATAGAAAGACGACAATCAGCCTTTTCTGTATATTATCAGAATTCAGGGGGCTACGTACTAAAACATTGGAAGTTTCAGCTGCAGTAAGGGCATCAGACTATGACTGTATCACATTAACTGAAACCTGGTTGACGGATAGCATCTATAGCACCGAAATTTTTGATTCAAATTACATAGTATACAGGACTGACAGGAACTATGGAGCCCTGAATTGTACAAGAGGCGGTGGAACACTGATAGCTCTTAGATCTTGGTATGAAACTAATTTATTGCCAAATTCCAAAGATCCTGCCTTTGATGACACGTCGGTACTTATGAGACACAATGGGCATTTACGTTAATTGGAGCGGTATCTACCGGTAGGTATCTGAGCGTTCGTTAATTTGTGTTCCATTAACCAACCGCGTTCTTTAATTCAATTGAATATACAGATACATGTACCGCGATCCACCTTTATGGATCTGCTATTTGTGTCGGTACATGTCGGTTTGTTTACACCTTATATTGGCATAACCTATAAATTAGCCTGCGAGCCTGTTGTTACTTATATACTTTCGAAATTCTGAAAATAATTTTTTTATTGCATTCATTTTTAGAGAGAAATAATTTAAATACCTTCAACATCATATAGCGAAAAGGGCTCAAGTTTCTTTTAGCGGAAATCGGCTACAAAAAATATCGTTCTATAGGATGATTCTACACAAGAATACTAGCACAAAAATAATTTTCCTTTTCTTCGCAAATGTTTTGTTTTCCAGCAAACTAGATTTTTTTTATATGATAATTTAGCTAAAGCCTATATTATTATTTGGATAATTTTCCCATTATTATTTTTTGTCATAGGCCGGTCCAGAAAAACCTATTAATTAAAACGGTGTTATTAGTTTTATCCGAAAATGCCTAATTAATGAAAAATTTTTATTTTTTTTTTGTAGTTTAGAATAGCGGAAATCGGCTACAATAAATATCGTTCTATAGAATGATTCTACACAAGAATACTAGCACAAAAATAATTTTCCTTTTCTCCGCAAATGTTTTGTTTTACAGAAAACTAGATTTTTTTATATGATAATTTTAGGTTAGTAATGAGTTAGTTTGGGCAAAGAAACTATAATATTCTTTGGTTTGGGTTAGTTTTGGGTAATTTGGGATAGTGAAGACAAGTGAGCGTAGCGCGCTTGTCTTTTTACTCTGGTTAGTTTAGGTTAGCTTGGGTTAGTTTAGGTTAGTTTGGGTTAGTCTGGCTTAGTTTGGAGTAATTTGGGATAGTGAAGAGACAAGCGCGCTACCTTTTTACTCTGGTTAATAAGGGTTTCAGAGGTAGAGAGCTACTCTAAGCCAAGAATTTTTTTCTAGTGGATTTTCGCTCTTTTAATTTATTTTTTTTTTTGAAAATGAGATTGATGTATTTGCGGGGAAAAACTTTGATTGTTCTGCGTTGAGACAGGTACTATAATGTCAAAAATAAATTTAATATCTTCCTAACGGATTTCCGCTAAACGAAACTTGACCCGCGAAAAGCAACATTTTCAATATATTTTTCAATAAACACACGTTAATTTTTTCTTCTTTTATGTTTTCTGGATTGAATCTGAAACTACTTTATAATGCCTTCAGTTTCCGAGTCACTACTATCTAATATTTGAAAAGTAGCCAAGATTGCGATAGCATGACGTTTATTATTATTCATTATAATCAAACTTTTTTTTTAAATTTATTCGTGACACGCACCGTCCCGTTCGACAATTACCATTTACCGGAACGTATCGACGTTAATCAGCTGATTACCGTTGTATACCTACCGGTAGATACCGCTACAATTATCGTAAATGCCCAATAACAATGACATGATTATTGGATGTGTCTATTTTCCTCCAAAATCACCAGTGGAATCATACCAAAAGTTTGTAAAGACATTGGAAGTATTAAAGCGCAAGCATAAAAGGGTCATAGTATTGGTTACTGGGGACTTTAATTTATCGAGCGTTAAGTGGACCGAAGATGAAGGTTGTCTACTACCCTCTGAATTGCCTTCAATAGAAGCGGAAACTCTAATTACTGGAATGTTTCTTAATGAACTCCATCAAGCTAACCATGTGGTTAACGAGTTTGGAAAGTATCTCGGTCTTGTGTTTTGTGACGATTTGTACGACTTCTTTCTGCAGTCTGCGCCTTCACCATTGAGTAACTTGGTGCAACATCATATTCCAGTGGAGATGATTTTCTCTTTAGCCTTGTTCCCTACGTTGGAAAACGATCAGGCTATAGCCTATAATTTTAACAAAGTTGACTATCATAAATTGAATGATTACTTCTTAAACATTAACTGGGAATGGTTGGATCAATGCAGTGATGTGGATTTAGCCGTTGAGTACTTCTATAAAGCGTTGTCCGAATCTATTGAACAATATGTTCCAAAGAAAAAGTTCCAAAACAACAAGTATCCTAAGTGGTATACGCATGAAACTAGGAAACTTATGAACAGGAAGAATAAGGCGTACAAGAAATA
Organism: Pissodes strobi; assembly: GCA_016904865.1. Taxonomy (NCBI): domain Eukaryota; kingdom Metazoa; phylum Arthropoda; class Insecta; order Coleoptera; family Curculionidae; genus Pissodes; species Pissodes strobi. Next base: position 12,775 of record JAEQML010035606.1, on the reverse strand, counting down.
CAAACGAACGAAAAGTCGGGAAGATTACAAACAATATTCAATGCTTCGCAGGGATTCAAAGCATCTAATAGAACTCAGTTATCTTTTATATGTTTCGAGTGTAGAGCTGACAACTCCCAAAAATATTAAGTATTTTTGGTCTTATATAAATTCGCTTAAAAGGGATAACGGTATTCCTAAACATATGGAGCTTGACAAACAAAAGAAGCATACCGCCAAGGAAATAGCTGACGCTTTTGCCGAATATTTTGGAACTTGTTATAGAAATTACTCAACACATCAGCCTTATACAGTGGACGAAAAAGAATGTACATTTCTTCCTAATCATCACTTTACCTACGAAGTTGTTTATCAGAGGCTCGCTTCGCTTGATAAAGGAAAAAGTACTGGCTCAGATGGAGTACCCGCAGTTTTTCTGAAGGAATGCTGTGTATCACTTGCAAGCCCACTGTGCACAATATTTCAGAAATCATTTAATGCTGGTTTTTTTCCTACTTTACGGAAGGAGTCGTGGTTAGTTCCCATATTTAAAAGTGGCTCCAAAAAAGATATAAAAACTATAGAGGCATATCATTGCTTCCAATTATGTCCAAGGTATTTGAATCCATAGTAACCGAGGAATTGTTTGAGAGCTTTAAGCATCACATATCACCTCATCAGCACGGTTTTTTTAGGGGAAGATCTACTGCAACAAACCTAGGAACATTTCAGAACTATTTAGTGAAAAATGTCGAAAACGGTAATCAAGTGGATGTGGTCTATACCGACCTTACAAAGGCTTTCGACCAGGTGTGTCACCAGTTGCTGCTCGAAAAACTACGCGTTATGGGCATAACCAGTCCTTATCTTCAATGGCTAAAATCGTACCTTACGAACAGGAAACAACGCGTAAAACTTGGTAGCACATTGTCTTATGAAATTCCTGTTACATCGGGTGTCCCTCAGGGATCACACTTAGGGCCAGTATTGTTCTTATTATTTATTAACAGTGTTGCACGGGTTTTCAGAAAGTGTGAATGTCTTTTGTACGCGGATGATTTAAAACTGTATTGTGCCGTGAACTCACTTCGAGACTGCCTAGACGTGCAACAGGATTTAGACAATTTTTCGGGGTGGTGCGACAAAAATTGTCTGCAAATTAATATAAACAAATGTAAAGTTATGCGCTTTCACAAAAATAAAAATCCTGTAGAATACCAGTATATGATAAATAGCATTAATCTCGAAACTGTAAATGGTTTTAACGACCTGGGTGTAGTATTTAGTGACGATTTAAACTTTAACAAACATATAGATAATGTTATATTAAAGGCAACAAGGATGTTGGGTTTTCTGCGTCGTATTTGTTCTGAGCTCTGTTATGTGAGAGCTATTAGAGTTTTATATAATTCTCTTGTCCGTAGCGTATTAGAGTATAATAGTATTGTATGGTGTCCCCTGTATAACTGTCATATTCAACGTTTGGAAGCGGTACAAAACAAGTTTGCAAAGTTTTTGTTGTACAAATTTCGATTTCCCTATAGAGACGTGCCTTATGTCACGCGACTTCAGTTGGTAGGATTAGAGAGTTTAGAGGTGCGACGAAGACAGGCCTTGGTTCTATTTTTATATAAGTTAGTAAATGGTCATATTGATTGTGGTGATCTACTTTGCACTTTAGATTTTCGAGTGTCTCAGAGAGCAACTAGATTGAGGCAGTTATTTGTGAACGCGCGCTACAGAACAAATTATGGAAGCCAGTGTTTTAGTAACAAGTTAATTATAAATTATAATAGATATTTTAATAATACAGATCTTTTCAATAGAAGTCTTTACAATTTTAAAGCAACAACTAAAGGCCTGTTTTAAGCTTCCAAGATGTTTTTTTAAGTCTTCCTATTGTAGTACTATTTAGGGTCTATAACTCTGTAGTGTACTTGAGAATAAATAAAAAAAAAATAAAAAATAAAGTGTACGATGAAACTGTAAGTTAAAAGTATTAGTTTGTCTCAATTCTCTAACCGGTATGTTTATCTGAATTGCAGCTAATAGTTCTGGAGAATAAATAATATTATTAATTATTTTATAAACAAAAAGCTGCTCATACCTTTTGCGTCTAATACATAAAGTCTCAAGGTTTAATACTTTTAATATTTCATTATAGTCAATTGTACCAATAGGTATGTCTAATTTGTAGCCAATATAACGTAGGAACTTATGTTGCTTACGTTCCAATGACTGAATATGTACTGCATAATATGGTGACCAAACCAAACAGCCAAATTCCAGGTGTGACCTGACTAGTGAGACATATAAAGTCTTCATAGCTACTAGGTTTTTGAGGTCCCTAGTATTGCGTTTAATAAAACCTAACATTTTAAGTGCTTTGTTACAGCAGTATAAAAAGTGGCCATTTGTTTATCTTTACACTTAATTCATCTTTATTAGCTAGTAAACTCTGTATATTCAAGTCATTAATTGACTCTTTGTTTGCTATATTTGAGTTATAAAGACGCTGGGATAATTTATTCTGTTCCAATTCTCTACATTTTAAGCTGCAAAATTTGTGTCATATGCGGGATGATTATAATTTACATTATGTCCTTTTAGGACTCCTGCAGCATATTTACAATTAACACACATCGTATCTGGTGACTTACATGCTTTAAGTTGATGTTCTCCTGTACATCTAGGGCAAACTTTTATTACACCTGCAGTCTTTTGCTATGTGCCCAAACTTATATCATTTAAAGCACTGCACAACATTAATGTGGTCAAAAAAATCTATTACGAAACGGCCTCATTTGTGACCTTTTTTCAATTTTTGGCATCAAAAGTGTTATGCGCAATATGTAACATGTCACAAAACACTTCTTATACTGCCTAATACTCGTCACACAAAAAATTGCAAAATTCGAATATTTACCATTTGATCTCGGATTAACAATAAAAGGATACATAAATTTCATAAAAAATACACGAATAAACATGTAATGTTAAGTTGTGCCATACAGTTCACTGCCAATAAATTCTTGTGAGTTGTGATTGGTAGATATTAGCCGGGCGTAGCCAAGGAGATCGGGGTTTGTATATATTTGAATATTTTACTATATTTGTTACGAATTTTTTATTTACTTATAATAATTATTTAAATATTTTATTTTAAAAAATGTCTATTTAAATCATTTTGTCAATGAATGAACAAATAAATAAAGAGTGATATTTTATTTAGAATTGAATGCTTAAATCAATAGCAAATTATTGTCTTTCGGGAATTCGGGATGTTTGTGATATGAGGAACTCGAGGAAGAAATAAACTGGTTTCGGAAATTGTAAATAATATTAAATATTACTAACCCTTTTAAGGTTTACACTCGGGTTTACGAGATACTTTGTAGGGTGCATTCGGTACACCCTGTATTTTATCAATCCTTTTGTGGCTAATCTGAGGTTTTTGTAATGAAATTTTCTTTCCAGATGGGTCCAAATCCACTTACAAATCAACCTGAGCATCAGTTTCATTACGAATCTCATTATGATTATGGAGATGAAAATGAAGAGTTTCCGAGATTTCATAGATAGTCTCGCGCCATGATACAAAGAATAACAGGTATGATATTGCGCACGCCACGATCAGCTGACCCGCTCCTGTCGACGTCACAATGAGAGTTGCCGCTAGCTGTGAGTGCCGGCGTACGAGCAGCAGCGTTTTGCTTCCCGGATTTGCTACCAGCGACGAGCGAATTTCAAGAGGGAGTCTACTAACAAAAGTGTTTACGTTTATTTCCTTCCTTGGTAAGTGAAGCATTGGTTTAGGTCCTTCCAGAGCTTTAAATTGCATAAATATTCATTCTTATAACACAGCTACGTATTTCATAAATATTTTTTTTGTGTGTATATATAATTTCTCATCGAATTTCTACAGTAGAATCTTAGCTTTTGAGGGATGGACGGCTCGGAGGGGGGCACCCCCCCCCCCCCTGAGGATTCCAACAGAAATCTTAGTATTAATTCAGTTGTAATTACGCAAAATCCTGATTCATTAGAATCACAAAACAGGTTTCAATATGAGCAAAAAAAATTACTTTATTCTAAACATGATAACGGACCATTCGTGGTTTATTTAGAATCTACAAATGTATCAAATGTAAATATTGGTTCTTTTAATAATATAAAAATAGCCAGAGATATCTTTAATCTTAAACTAACAGATATTAAAAAAACGGCTAGTAAAGGTATGAAGAGGATCGCAGTCGAGTTTATTAATTTTAATTCAGCTAATTCCTTTCTTAAAAATAAAAACTTATTGGATAAGGGATATAAAATTTACATACCCTACAATTTCGTCACGTCCAAGGGCGTCGTCAGGCAATTGGACACAGATCTGAGTGAGGAGGAGCTCCTGAATTGTTGTGAGACCGGAATAAAACATGTAGAGATTTTAAGCGTTAGAAGACTAAAAAGAAGGGTTATCAAAAATAATGTGGTTTCTTATGAGCCTACAGGTTCTGTGCTCTTTACCTTTAAAGGAGGTCAAATGCCCAAAACAGTTTATTTCTATGACTTACCTAAACTCGTTGACTTTTATATTTCCCCTGTTACACAATGTTTTAAATGCTTAAGATATGGCCGTATAAAAAACAACTGTAAAGGTAAAGAAAGATGTGGCGACTGCGGGGAGACGAGGCACAATTCAGAATAAGAGGAAATATCCTGTGAAACAAAATGTTTTTTTCTGTAAGGAGCCCCATAAATCGACTGATAAAAAGTGCCCTGAATATGCCCGACAAAAAAATATAAAAGAACTAATGACATTCGAAAACTTAACCTTTTTTGACGCTAGCCAGGCAATACCAAAATCTTACATAGATAAAGGCAAATTTATTTATAATGCAAAAGAATTCCCGTCAAATTTACAGAGTAAAAACTCTCATAATTCAAATAATGAAAAAATTACTAATACCTCCTCTTTTGAAAATCTTGTGGACCCTGTCCAGAGATGGACTCATAATTTCAGAACAGCCCCAGTTAAACGCTCTTTTAGTCAGGTGGTGACTAATATGGATAATAAAAGGAGAACGCTCTATAAAGGTTATGATAAAAATCTGCACAATCAGAATCTCCTCTCCCCAAACTCGAGGCCCGAAAAGCAATCTTCTTCTACTTCACCATCGAGAATTTCGAGACCTCAATCTTCCTCTACAACTACATTCTCTCAACAACATAGATCTGACATAGCATGGCCCGCCAGTGCACTGCAACACTCTAAAAATGACAAATATACTACTCAAGTTTCCCAATTCGACCTGAAAGAATGCATTGATTTTATCATGAACACCTCCCCTTCTAATCAAAATATGATCAAAAACCTCTTATTATCCCGTGCACATCTAGAGTCCTATATGGACCTAGATGACGTCTCAGAATCAGATTAATTATCTATTTTCACCCTGGACAATAGTAAAACGAGTTTAAAAATATTACAGTGGAACATCAGAAGCTTTAAATCTAATAGGGATCATTTGATGGAATTGATAGTAAGTAATAATCCGGATATTGTCTTCATTAATGAAACTTGGCTTAAACAAGACTACAATTTATCCTTAAAAAAATTTAATGTCATTAGACAAGATAGAGCGGACGGGTATGGGGGTGTTGCATCATGTGTTAATCATTCAGTCTCCTTTACTCAAATCAAGGTTTTTAGTTCTGATCAAGTTCAATATATAATTCTAAAAGTGAGTAATCTATATTTAATCAATATTTACTCAAGTTCTAACTCTGCAATAACGGCGGAGTTATTCGAAGATATGTTGAATGGAATTCCTCTGGATTACCTAATAATAATGGGAGACTTAAACTGTCACCACCTGATGTGGGATTCTTGTAAGCCCAATGGTGGAGGCAAATTTCTGTGTGATTTCACTTTTGAGAATGATTTGACAATCATGAATGACGGTACTGCGACGCTCTTCCGACGCTTGAATAATGGTATACGTAGTGCGTTAGATTTATCCATTGTAAGTAGCAGCCTCTCCCTGTATGCTGATTGGAGTGTTATTCATGACTATGGTAGTAGTGATCATTTTCCCACCTTCTTAAATATCAACTGCTCTACTTCCCATGATTTTAGAAAAGCTTTTACGTCTACATATCTATCAAGAAATTTTCATAAAGCAGATTGGTGTACTTATTATAACGACATCTTGCATCTGCTATCGCAGACTGATACAGAGGATTTGAACTATGAGGACTTGCTGAATATAATCGCTCGAGCGGCAGACAACTCAATTCCTATGAAAAAAAAGGGAATGCAGAGAAGTACATCAATTCCATGGTGGGATGAAGAATGTTCCATATGGGTGCAGGTAAGAAAAGAAGCTGTCCAACATTTCAATAATTTTCCTTCTCTAGAGAACTTTATTAGAGCCAAACACATTATAGCACGAACCAGACGAGATCTTAGATTAAAAAAGAGAAACAAGTTCAAAAGCTTCTGTGAGACTTTAAATAAAGGTTCTAGTATAAAGTATGTGTGGAATAAGGTTAGAAAGTTTGCGAACCCTAAGAATTCTTCTGTAGGCTTTGTCCCTTCTGACAACATTAAGGATGAGCTACTCATTAAGATATCTTCAATTAATATAAACCCAGAATTTATTCCTCTCCAAATTGATAAGTACTCGGTTCCCTTTTCGTTACATGAGCTTAACAATGCCATTGCTAATAAGGGTCAGTCTGCCCCAGGGATCGATGACATCTCTTATAGTATGATTAAGTACCTACCAGTAACGGCAAAAAATTCACTCCTCAAAATTTATAATGATTGTCTAAAGCAGGGTCCCTTACCGGGGGATTGAAAAAAGTTCAATATTGTTGGGATTTTGAAACCAAATAAAAAAACCCTTACTGGTTGATAGTTTCAGACCGATCGTCTTATCTTCCTGTGTACTTAAAACACTAGAAATAATTATTAAAAACAGATTGGATTGGTTTTTTGAACATAACGCCAAATTTGAATTTAATCAGGCTGGCTTTAGGAAGGGTAGGGGCACAATGGATAATTTATCTTTTTTACACACTTGTATCTGGGAGGCTTTTGGTTTCTCGCAGACGGTAGTGGCATTGTTTCTTGATATTAAAGCAGCATATGACAACGTCAACATATACAAACTATATGACATTCTGGTTACGTTAAATATTCTTACAGACATGAATAATTTAATCTTTAAAATTCTAAACAACAGACTTCTGTATTCTAGAGGCAGTAATGGAGAATTTTTAGGCCCCAGGCTGCCCACGAGAGGGCTTCCTCAGGGATCTCCTTTGAGCACTATCTTGTTTAATATTTACATATCGAGTGTCTTCACTGTTCTTCACTTATTGGGGTACGCGGATGATTTAGTTATGTTTGTAAAAGGAGTTAATTTGGAGACAATGGCCGAAAGGTTGCAGGGTGGTTTGGAAAATATTCAGGGTCAATTATCAGCACTAGATCTTCACCTCTCTACTGATAAATCGGAAGGTATTTGGTTCACTAAGGGGCCAAGAAAGGCTCGGTTACCAATAATTAAGCTATATAACACAAATATTCGTTTTGTAAATAATGTCAAATTTTTGGGGCTCACTCTTAATAACCACCTGAAGTGGGACGCTCATGTTGAGAACATTGTCAACAAGTCCAAAATAAATATTAATGTCTTGCGGGCTATTTGCAGAGTGTGGTGGGGTGCAGACCCTAGAACCCTTTTGATGGTTTTTAATGCATTAATAAGATCCCATTTGGATTATGGCTCATTTTTGTTTAGGCCTTCAAGTAAAAAGTGTTTAAATAGATTGGATGTAGTATATTTTGAGGGTTTAAGAATCTCTTTGGGCTGTATGAGGTCCACCCCCCCGTATGGCCATTTTAGCTGAGTCTGCAATGTTGGAGCTTGACTACCGAAGGAGATTGTTGACTATTAAGTTTCTCTCCAAATTAGTTGGTTTACAGGGTCACCCTTTGATTTCCATTCTTTGCAGACTACGTGGAAACTTGATAAAAAATCCCGGATTTTTTAAAGATGATAATTCTCCATATTTAGTCTCGGCAATTGAATATTTCTATCCTTATTTTAGGAAAATACATAAAAACGCTAATTTCTATTGTTATGAGATAGATTTTGATATTTTAATTTCCCCGTTACAAACTTTTAATTGCAATATAAAAAAGAATGAACCCATGGCGAAAGAAAAATTCTTGATGGCAACGGAGAGATACAAGGGTGATTATGTTTTTGTCTTTACGGACGCATCGAAGATGGACGAAAGAGTGGGGTATGCTCTTTATATTCCGGATATTAATTACAGGTTTTCTCAAAGACTTCCTCGAGAGTGCAATATTTATAAGGCTGAAATCATAGCTATCCATCAAGCAATAAAATCATGTTTAAATAAAAATTTTAAAAGAGCAATAATTTTTTCTGACTCTCTCAGTGCAGTCTCTAAAATAAAAGGCAATCACTTTAGCCCTCGGGCTGATCTCTGGTCTCTCAGAACAAAGAGATTGATAGCTCTGGCTAACCAAAACGGATTTCAGTATTTGATCTCCTGGATTCCAGGCCATTCTGACATCCCTGGAAACGTAATGGTCGACATACTGGCTAAAGTGGGAAGGGATTTGAGTGTACCGATGGACATTCTTTTGGACTCTGGGGATTTCTTGCCTGTAATTAAAAGACAATTTTTTTCCCAATTTAAAACGTATTGGAAGGAGGCACTTTATAAGAGGAGACATCAATATATTCAGGTTCAAAATTTCTTTCCATCTAAATCTTGGTTTTTTAATTTCCCTTACAAGAATAGACGACATCTTACGACAGTCATTAGGATGCGTACGGGTCATTGCTCTGTGAAGTGCCACCTTTTTAAGTTAAACCTAAAGGATGATCCGCTATGTGAATGTGGTTTGGTGGAAGACCTAAATCACGCATTTTTTGAATGTCCCTAATTTTGATTTATATAGGATTCTTAGTAGAAATTCGATGACCCCAATTTCTATTTTTACTGTGCTGGGAGATCCCAACGAAGAGAAGCTTAACCTGCTTTTAAAATTTTTGGCAATTAATTAGATTAATTTATAGTTATACCCAATGCTTAACTAATTGTTATCTTTTCCTTTCAGTGTATGTTTGTGTTGTTTGTCTGAAGATACTGTTCCATTTGTGTTACCTATGTTGTTATGTCTTGCTAACAGTTAACCTCATACAGAAGTTTTCTGGAGAAAGCTCACTTCTAAGATCCACTCACAGTACTTTTGAAGCTAACAATAAAATAAAGTTTTTTAGTGACAATTTCAGTGGTCTGGATATGGCTTAGAGCCAGACAACATCCTGGTCACTACCAAATTGTGCTGGCGGATTGCCTGGCAGCAAAGCCATTAACAAGAACAAGAACAAGAGAGTTGCCGCCATTAAAATCCACCGGTTTACAAGGGGACTTTCATGATATTTTAAGCTTTGTTTATTTTGCCGTATATTTTGTGGTGTTTTGTCAGCATTTTATGAGATTTGTGGCATTTAAGTTGAATTTGGAGACTCTTTAGCGTAAAAAACTTAAAACAAATCAGATTTTTAAAACTATTTTGAACTATTAGTTAGTGTGACTTTAGTAATAGTGACTTTGTGTGGACAATAGTAACATTATTTTGTTGTTTTAAATGCTATATGACGTATAATAAACAATTAATTATTGAGCAAGTGATTAAGACTCAACATTAATTTGTGATTTTTAGCATTTTTAAGGTTAGTTATAAACTACACATATTAAAAATGCGTTGTGCTGTAACTGGTTGTCTGAGTGATAATCAGACAAAACGTGCTGACAAATCTGTAAGATTTCATGCTTCTCCCAAAGACAATATTGTCGAAAAACTGTGGGTTACTGCTTGTTGCCGTAAAGACCATTTTAATACTAAAACCTCGAGAATTTGTTCAAAATATTTCAAGTCAGAAGACCATGAAATAAATTTGCAATATGCATTGTTGCAATACGAATCCAAAAAAGGACCCAGTCTAAAGCGCAATGCAGTACCTTCTCTTCATCTGCCAAAATCAAATCTGTCAACCAGGTAAAAAGACAGGAGAGGCTTTCGAAGAGAGAATCGAAGAAGTTTGTGGAAGATATCATTGCTCAGTGCTAGTGCAACAATGGATTTTGTGGATTACAGATATATAACATTGGATAATAAACAATTATTTGTAACTGTTTTTGTAGATCTGCGAAAGTACTGATATTTTAGCCAGTGATTGTGGTGTGCCGCATGGCTCGTTCTGGGGCCATTATTCTTTTCACTATATGTATTTAATTTAAGATGTGCAGGATTTATGGCGCAGTACTTTACTTTTGCTGATGATACAGCTTTGGTATACACAGGTGGTGAAGTTAATGCATTCAATAGCCTTGTAAATGACGACTTAAAGTTGTATCTGAACTGGTTTTACAATAAATTAAAAATCAATACTGACAAAACAAATTTCTAATATTAACATTGTTGTTGTGATATACGTAAATATAACACTAAGTAGGTCTCAAAATAACATTTACAGAATAATGACTAATACAAATATAGGCCTAAATAACCTGTATGTGCAAGCATGTAAATCGTACAATAGAGTACTGGAAAATATTAGAAATATTATTAATTATTTTCTTTATAAATTGATAAATGTTTACATTGATAGTAAGAAGTTTTTAAAAAGAATATTTTTTAGAGTTGGTCAGGCAAATACGAGATGTACAGATTTGTTATTTATGTAGGCACCTAGAACTAATCTTTATAAAGATTCTCCATTGATAAGGCTGTGCAATAATTTTAATAGGTATTGTAGTATTATATTTCAGTTGAATTGTTTAAAAAACAAATAAAAGGAGAAATAGATATAAGGATATGTTCCTAGTTTGTAGGTTTGGTTTTTAGTTTCATTGTATTTATTATTGGCTTTGTAAAAGTTGTTGATACAAGAATAAATAAATTATAATGTTTTTATAAAACTGTTTAATTGGTATCTAAATATTAGTTAGAATCCCTCCGACACAAAAGTTGTAATTAGTATGTTCGAGGCCAGAGCTTAAAGCACTGATTAAGGATTTATGTATTTATTGTATTGTAATATTGAGTTGTATTAAATAAATGTTATAAACAAATAAATAAAAAGTTTGTTTAAAAAGCCATGTTTTATTTTTTTGTCATTTTTAAATAAATACAAATCCGATATGAGAAGATAAATAAGTAGATCTTTCCATCTGTGAAACAAAACAAATCCACTACACCTTTTCTTATAATATCAACTATATATCTATTATAATACCTAATATTTCTTTATGTTCCCTGCTATTATCTATAATAAAGTGTATATAGTAGCAACTCTGCTGAAATGTCAATTAACAAGATTTTAAATTATTCTATAACTTTCTTTTGATAAAATCTTTGTTGCTAAAGATTTGTTTATTATTTATAAAATTTCTAAGCATGATATCTCATATGTGCATTCCATACATTGAACATTATCTCTCAATTTTGATGTATATTGATTATTTATTTAGTTTATTAACAAATCAAAATAATAAAATACCTTTCAGTAACCTAAATAAACCCAAAACAGTGATATATTAATAGCATTTTTATTCAAAAGTCTAATAATGGTCAATTAAATATAATCGATATAACAGTTTTTACGGCAACTATTTCAAATAACTCTCATTGTGACGTAATGCGCGAACTCGACCGAATTGGGCACTCGGGAAAATCATACCTGTTATTCTTTGTATCATGGTCTCGCGCCAACTTAGATACAAGCGAAGATACAAGCTTAGATGTATTTTTTCAAATCGAACAAGGACTGGTAACTAAAATGCCTGTAACCTTTAAAAATGTATTAATCATCAATGGATATGATAATCCCGCGCTTCTTAGAAGCCTATCTATCATACCAGGACATAGAAGTGATAGAAAAATTTGCTGAACTACATAAAGTTATTTCTAAAAATGAACTAAAATTTTTTTATGGTCCTCTGTTTTACAAACAACCAGAAAAATTATTTCTCGTACCTGGCCATCAATACTTTGTCTTTCTTATCAAGGCGTAAGAAAAAATAGAACACACTTTAATACAGAATCGAAAAATTGATAAATCAACTATGACTGATGGCTTAAATCCACAAGACAAAGAAGACCGAAGTAAGGAACCTTCAGAACCCTCAACAAATAGTTTTTCTTCATCCTTTAATTTTATCTTCTAGACTTAACACTTAGTTTTTTAAAATTTAAAATTACCGCCAATTCTTGGCGTATCACTTCCTGCGTCGTCAGTTTATTTGTCAAAACTGTCAACAGCGACATATTTTTGTCGTTTCACTCAAAAACCTGGTTCATCCCTCGTTTTTGTTTTAAATAAAATGATGTGAACCTTTTCTTAAAAATGTATCGTGCAATCTGTGAAATTGTTGATTGGTGTTATTTGTTTCTCTTCGTGGATATGTTCTTTTTCCACTGACAAGTAAGTGAAAGAACTTCTACCATTTTCCTTTCATTCTACTCAATACAAAAAATAACATTCTTGCTTTACACTTTTAATTAACTCCTTTCAAATTCTCACAAACTTAGAATCTTAACATAACAATGTCAATTCTATCATTTTCTTTACCTAAAACTTCTACAGTAGTCACTGACTTTTCAGTTATGGGTGATTCTTTTACTTACTTTCCAGGTAACACCGATGATGACTTAGGCCGAAAGCGCTCTGTTACGCTATTTTAGGAA
>MU185800.1:59938-104068 GCA_016904865.1 Pissodes strobi | reverse complement strand
TTGACAAAAAGGCAAATAGCGATTAAAATTCATGAGAATAGTTTCTTTAAGGCAACAAACCTAAAAGCATGATTTTCAAACCATTTTGCATGCACGAAATGTACACTCAGTTCCAAAAAAAGTGACGCACCTAATTTTAATTGCAACTATGAAGCTTTGTCATTTCTGAAGAAATGGACCGATTTTTATTAAGTATTATTATTTTTTTTAATTAAATAGATGGGTGAAAAACCTCACCCTGTGTTTTAGTCAAGTCATCGTGTGCAATTGGTCGATGGTCAAGTAAAGATATAGAGAGTTCTTACACTTTAAATGAAAGACGATTTTTTACTAGCGTTTTTTTTGTTCATTGATTTATCTCTAAAATGGTCCGAATTCCAGCTTATTTGCTGGAACCTTGCATAATAACAACTTTCTGAATATGTTGAGAAACAGTTTTCTAGTGAAATAAATTGATACGAATTTTAAAAAACATTTTTATTAAACACAAAATTATAAACTGGGATAATTGCTTAATACCGTGTATTCGGTGTACTAACCCACCGTTAAAACTTTCGTTTTATGTTATTAAATTCTGAATAAACCACCAGTTCTTCTCCACACTCTTTTTCTTCCATCCACCATGTTAAGGCAAAACCTTGACTCATCCGTAAGCAAGACATTCGATCATTCAGCAATATTCCATTCTTTATACTTTTCAACGAAATTTCTTCTAGCAGCACGATGTTCGGGCAATAATTCAGGACCTCTTGCAGCTCTCCTAGCTTTTAAATTAACTTCTTTTAGACGTCTACATACCGTCAGCCTGCTTACTACAACACTACCAATTTGGCGAAGATCTTGCTGAACATTTACCGCAATATATGATCGATTCCGGAAAATCCGCAATCTCAAGAAGCGATCATCTCTATATCTCAGCAAAAAAAGCTGTAACTCGGAGAATTTTAGAGATATATTACTGAATAAAAAAATTAAAGAAGCGTCTTTAATATAAGCACCCAGGGTGAGTCGAAAATTAAGAAAAAAACAACATGGTTCGAGTTTTTCCACTACCACCCAGGAAGCTTTGGAAAAATGCCCACTTTTTTATTTATTTATTTATTTATTTGAAAGACAAAGGAATTATCTACCAACAAATAAAAAAAAAATAAAAATTGGGCCATTCGCTCAAAAATGGCACGGCTTCAAAGTTGCAACCAAAATTAGGTGCGTCACTTTTTTTGGAACTGAGTATATTTTTAGACTATTTCCTGAAATAATAAAACTAGATTTAATATTAGTCTGATTTTCACCGCCCTCTACTTTGCCTAAATGAGGGATATAGCGTGTAGTATTGTTATTTTATAAAAAGTGCCCGACCCCCAATGATTTTTAAGGGAACACCTACATTCTCGATTTTTCTGGGATTGTCCGAATATGACAGCATTCTCGGCTCGCTGACAGCCTCAAAACTCGCTATTCTGATATTTTAAAGAGTGGCTAGAAAATTGCATATGACAATCCGGAAATAGTATATTTCATTACCAGTCCGGAAACTAGGCTTTTCCGGTGTGCGCACGACAGTTTCTGGTGTGAGGCGTAGCCGAACACCGGAAGTCGTGCAAGCACTGGAAAAGCTGTTTCTGGACGTGTAATGAACGATATTTTTCATAATACCTCTCTGAAATCAAGACATAAACATAAAATTATTGTAATTTTACGTATCCAAAATCATGTCATAATACATTTTGTATTCACATGAAAGCAAACGTCAAACTTGCAAGACAAGCAAGACAGGTATTTAACTAATATTCATCAAGCATTGCTATGGAAATGCGTTTATATGCTTTGTTGTAATTGAATAGGCAGCTAATTTTGAAGTATTTGTGACAAGTAATGTCAGAATAAATAAAATAATTTTACTTAAAATTAGACTATTGACGCTAAAATGTACTAGATTAATCTTGTAGACTGCATCGCTGTATAATTTTAACCCAATTTATTATACTTTATGCTTATTCTGTGACTAAATAACTGCAAATTTAGCACTTAAAATCAGGGAACGGGAAAACTTTTCCCGCTCCCTAATTAGAGACCGGGAAAATTTTTCCCGTGCCCAGACCAAAAAGACTTACTTTCTTTGCTCTACAGAGACGTCGAAAATGATAGTTTTCAGAGAGGTATTATGAAAAATTATATTTTTTTTTCGATTGCTGCAAAAATAGTATGTGTGCGTCGCGTCGCAGGAAAAGCAAATTCTTATAGGCCGAAAATGTGTAACTCTTTCTCCTAAGTACAGAATATTCTATGTCCTGAAAATGACAAGAATAACACTGTTAACTAGGCTAGAAAGTGCCATATATCACACGAGTGATAGAAACATTTTCAATACTATATTAAAATACTTGTTTTAAAAGACCATATTTTTCGCACGAGCACGAAATTAGGTACGACCTGCTTGCGGGGAGTTTTTTAACAAGCGAATGCGCTAAATGTTTTTTAAAACATGTATTTTATACTATTTTTTCTATTTTGAATAGTTTTTCATGAAATAAATAATTTATTTTACTATTTAGAAAGTTTTTCAATATGTAAATTCGTTAATACTAGAGGTCGCTTTCAAGGCGGTGCGGTGTCACAAAGGCCCTTGTATGTCAAGGCGTTTTGTTAATATCAGTGCAACCAACCTTTGAAAAAATCAAAACACTCCTTTGGGCTGTAGAAATGATATCGTTTTGATCGCAAAATATTTATGCAATAAGTGTGTAAAGTGACTCCTTTTTATGAATGTAATATTAGAGGCGAATGCGACAATTCCATGAATAAAAAAAGGTACTTTACATAATATGAGTAGCATACAAAAATGTTTTCTACGAAAAATATATGAGAAAATATTGTTAAATTACTTTACGCACTATACTAAATGTCAAAAAATATGTCAGATTTATGGAGTAAAGTAATTTATTTTACGCACGGCATCAAAAAGTTATATTTTACGAATCTTAGAGAGTGCATAAAGTGAGTATTTTTCGCACGTTAGTAGTAAAATGTATTTTCAACACAACATAATATTGCAGGTTCTGATGGTACCAATTTGACAGCATATCTGATTTAACGTAATGATTTGATAGATGAGACGGAGATGACATGATAAGTATTTTTCTTAGGATCATTTACGAAAATAGTAAAAAAACCACAGTTTGCATGGCTAGAAAGAGCCTTATATCACACACGTGTTAAAAATCTTCCTTCTTAGATGACAGTTGCTATCAATTTGACAGCGTATTTGATTTAACAATTTGACTTGTCAGATGAAGATGATGGGATAAGTTTGTTTTGAACACTAGTGTATATTAATTGTCTCTTAAGAGTCAGATTTTTTCGATTGCGAGATATTACATAAATTATGGGATTTTTCAAAATTTCGCTGTCGGAAAAATTTGAGGATATTCCAAACCCTATTGAAATTAGCAAGAATCGGAAAATGGCGAGTATATTTTTTGAAAAAGGGGGCAATTTGGGTCATTCTAGCGCCGAAAAAGTATCGAGGACTGAGACCGATAGGAAATATCTATAAATGCGTCTGTGTTTCGAAAATGTTGGGTAATCGACTTTTCAGAGAAAATTTACAAACATCGATTACTAGGTCAAAAAAATTAAGTAATCTCTCTTAGAAAAAAAAATCGATTACTTGACGAGAATGCATTAGAAGATACTTTGGACATGATTATGCCTAGTTGAAGTTAAACTTTTCGCCATTTCGAGTTTTGACACGCCATCACTTAATATTTTATTACTGGAAAACCGGACAATCTGGAGCAACCAAACTTTCGTACATAAAAGAGGGGAGATCAATCCGATTGAAAATACAGAATTGGTGATTTTTTTGATTCGCAGTTTAAAAAATATACTTTATTTGTGTCAGCGCAAACCTATTTTCAAGAAATCAATCTCAGGTTCGTAAACCTCCTGATGTCTACTAAAAAATGTAACAATTTTCCGTACGAGAGGGAAATACAGTTTCCAATATTTCGGCAATTTTTAAGTGAATAGGTAGGTTATGAAAAATTTGAAGGAATACGTCTTGCAATATTTTTGACATGACCTTAACATGTAGATTTATACATTTAATTGTCTGAAATCTCATTGGAAACGGTTTGAAGCTGGAAAATGGGACAGGACTGAAGAATATGGATTTTTTTTGGTGATTAGAGACAGTTTCTAATGGATCGAAATTATAGCAAGTAATTTAAAAATATAGAACAAAAAAAAACTTGTATTTCATAATATTAATCATTGTGATCTTAAGCATAAATTTTTCATTAATTCATTTTTATGTATTTTTACAGCTAATAATACAACCCTTGCAGGCCTCCATATTTCAACAATGACAGTACATACATATAAGACGTGATCCTTGAAGTTCAAGCCCCCCAGTGGCGCGCACGATCGTTCACTGCCTCCCCACCCTACAGCTGCACATAGCGAATAAGCAACAACTTTTTTGGTGAATTTACTGAACAACTTTTTATCAAATTACGTTCTTAGCTTACACAATTGACTTTGACATAATCACAAATCAATTTTGGGTATTAACACCATCGTAGGTGAATTTTCAGCGGGATGTTTTCACTTATTACTGGGACATATTCACTTATCAATTCAGTGAAAACACCTCACCGGAGTCCGATTTTCATCAATAATTACGTGATAATCACCCTCTACTTTACCTATACGAGAGAAATAGTCATTCAAATAGGTACTGAGATAGATGTAAAGTTTCTTGGCCGACTTAACATCATACAGTTAGATTGAAGTCTACCCTGAAAAAATTGCTTTGGGACTATTTCTAAGCAAGAAATTAACTTTTTGACTGGTATTCTAAAAAACTGAACTGAATTAAAGATTACATCCAATCAGAAGCTAATTATATTGTCAGTGTGCTTGAAACGGGACTCTATTGATTCTGATTGAAACTAGAATGTATGACCTCGAGCTTGCAGATCTCCTCTCCTGTGAGAAGCTCAAGAGTTCCTGAATGAAATATTAATATGTTAAGATATACATAAATTCTTGCTACGGGGGGTAAAAAATATAAAAAACTTTAGGTTATAAACTTAAACCTCTGTTATTGTCTAACAACCGCTCCGGATAATCAGGTTTGGAAACGGAACACGCCCTTAGATTAATAATAATAATTATTGTGCCGATTGATCCAGCTGTTCCTGCGCCCGATCCTGCATCTAAATCGAATTCCAGTTCAATGTAAAAGAGTGATTTTTTATTGTCGCGATACTCTGTTTTGTTAGTTTATTGTAAATACGTTCGAACTGATACTTATTTTTGAGACAATCTCAATTTTTAAACTTCAATGCTAAAAAATTGGTACAGCCATCGTTTCGTGGAAAAAACTTTATTGAAAAAGATTGCTAAAATATGTTTATTTATAGATCACGTTGAAGTGACAACTCTGTGTGCATATCTGTACGTTGCTTGTTAAGTGCACTATTTTTAATTAGATATTCTCATATATTGTCAAGGATTATTCCGTCTCTACAATTACCCTATTTTTCATGTTAAAACAACATTATGTTCGTCTTCATTATCTTTATTTTAACTTTCTCACAACTTTTCGGCACATTTAGACCATTTCGTAAATTAATGAGCATTGTTCATTAAGAGTGTTTCCTAAAAAGAGAGAGAAAGAAAGTAATAAATCATTTTTAACAATTCCAGGGACGTTTCTTTTTTTAATTTTATATAATACTATTTAATGGGCTTATTATATTATTGCCTATGTTTGTTTTCTTTTAGTCTAACCAAAACAAACCCATAAAACATAGAGCTGTGGGAGCCGGGTACCTGGCAACTGAAGCGAACCAGCATGCAGTGGTATAAATTAGTAGGTACCTACATTAGGTAAGAACTGTATCTGTAATTTTTAGGCAAGGTCGCCCCAATGATTTAGATGTCAGTCGCATAGACAAAGAAAAAAAAAGCTTTCTCTATGGTCAGTCGACGTAAAATTGTCATTGTGACTAGAACATGGTTTTGCCATTTGTTCAGTAATACAAATGGAACATCTTCCGAATTTTTCTCCGGTTATGCGAGGTACTTAGAGTGAATTATCCGCTAATAAAAAGATAATACTACTTAACGTATGCATAGGTAATAAAAAACAAAACAGTGCAAGTAGTATAGTTCAAAAATATTCTCGAAAATTGACTGAAGTTGGAAAATCTGCTATATAATATACAGGCTCATATGCGAAGTATATATTGTATGAGTATGGTATATACTTTGAAAGAACCAAACTAGGGCCAGAAAGACCTACGATACTCATGGATAAAGTTAAAAAATGCTATAAGAAGGTAGATCCCCTCAGTTTATGTTAACAAAGAACTTTCTACTTGGACAAACTTGTAACTTCCCGTAAAGAAGATCAAAGTGGATCCAAAATAAAGGGATATGTCATGGAAATGAATTTCAGATGGAAAAAGATAGTCAGTCGCTATTAAACGAAAAATATGAAATAAGATACTATAGAGGAGGTGTTTTTTTATAATCAGTAAGAGGCTTTCGCAACCAAAATAGAAATATTTATTATTTAAACGGAAAATGATCCATCGAAGGTTACACAGTTGGAAATATGTGGTCGGAGAAAAAGGTAACCTCTTTTCGTCAAGCGGTTCTACACGCATGGTCCACTGGAATAAAGGCACTCTCAGGAGAAGGCAGATACATTGGCATTATTGATGGCATTGTAGAAAGCTGTTCGTTGGCATTTCAATCAAATCCCACTAATTCCTACCATCAAGAAATGACAGCAAATGTTTTTAAACAGTGCTTCGAACAAATGTTGAACCTAATTTCATCAGGCTCAGTAATAGTTATAGGCAACGCCAGCTACCATTCAATAAAATGTAAAAAGGTTCCGACTATAGCTTGGCAAAGAGCAAAAATCATTCAGTGGCTTTCCGAAAAGCAAATATCGTTTGAAGAGAAAATGGTGAAAAGGGAATTGTAAATCTTCATAAGCACTGTTACACAAAATACATTATTGACGAAATGACCAGAAAACGAAATATTGCAGTAATTCGACTGTAGTCCGTCACTGTAAATTAAACCCAATAGAAATTGTATGGGCTTTTTGTGGCGAAAAAAAATACAAAATTAAAATGGAAGATATCCAGATATTGTTTGCAAAAGCTTTGACACAAATTAAATCACAGTGGCGTAATGTATAGAGCATGTAATAAAAGAAGAACTGAGAATGTGGGAATGAAAGTAATAGATAAGTACCTCGATAAGTACTTACTGAAAATCAAGTATTAGGATATATTTTATTATAATTTTTATTATAATTAGAAGCATTAAAAGTCATCACTGAAATCGAACTAGTGAGTATTTTAATAGATATTGGATTTTTCTATTGGTATTTGATTATTATAATTTGTTTATTTCTTTTCCAGTATGTATACTTTAAACAAGAGAAGA
Organism: Pissodes strobi; assembly: GCA_016904865.1. Lineage (NCBI taxonomy): Eukaryota > Metazoa > Arthropoda > Insecta > Coleoptera > Curculionidae > Pissodes > Pissodes strobi. The sequence goes on along the minus strand of MU185800.1, from coordinate 96,592 downwards.
AACAGGAATCTTTAACGAATTAACAATGCATGTAGAGAAGTTCGAATCTCTTTTTTACTAATTTCTCAATGCCAAATATCACCAAGCAAGAATTTAACATCAAAAACATTACAATCATCAGAAATAGTTTCGGGAAAATCTGGCTGAATTTTTATCGAGACCCTTCGTAGCAATTTTTACAGATAATACAGAAGAAGTCATTGTTTTGGCTAAAAATGGGTTATTACACCAGAGTATGAGAAAAAGAGACAAAGAAACTTTAGTAGGTTTTCTATGATCTCAAAAGTACAAGAGAATTAATGCTGAAGATCGATGCGTGCTTAAGACAAGACGACAAAAGCGAAAACTTTAGCAAAGCGTTTTTAAAAAATAAATCAAATGTCTAAAAAAGTTTGTTGGAGGTGCCGGGCAGGTACCAATCGCATGCATGTTACATATTCCCTCACAAATACATTTTCCCAATATTTTCGAAGCAGGGAAGCATTTAGAGAGTTTTTCTCCTCGAAAGTACCTATCAAACTGCCGATGCCGTTTCGGTTTTTTCGATAATGGCCACCTTTCTGGTGCTAGGACGGCCCAAAAATATGCACGCTCAAAAAAATACGCATCACTTTCCGATTCTTGCTAATTTCAATAGGGTCGAAAAGAATGTATCCAGAAAATGTCATTAAAATGGATGAAATTTTTCGTGAGTTATCGTATCGTGTATCAAAACAAAATATTTTAAAATAGCACATTTGACATAATAATTCTGAAATGGAATTGACTTAAGTGAGGTGGTTTTTCAAGGCCACTCTCTCGCCATTTTCATATTCCAGATGATATCTCCTTCATATAGTATTTCTTTTGAATAACCCATCGAATTATATTGTTTCTTCTCCGAGAAGAAATTGGTCGTTTTCCAAGTTTCCTGGAGTGGGAACTATAGCGTTGTCCTTAACAATAACTGACTGAAGAGAAATAAGGTTCGGCATCTGTTCAAAATATTCCTGGAAAACATCTGCGTTCATGTCCTCGGGATAATCAGCAGTTTTATTTGAACGAAATGCTAATAATCCGCCTTCCGCCCAGCCATTTTTACTACTCATATGTGTGATTGTTAGCCGGCTTCCTTTGCCATAAAGCGCTTTAATTCCAGTAGACTATCCTTCTACAAAAACTTGGTTCGAAGTTGTTATATTTTATCCTGACTTATTTTGCCAACCGCGTTCCCTTCGTTTACTTAAGTTTTGTCCAAATAATAGATATTTATAGTGTCTCTTCGATATTGTTTTACTGCTCTTAGATATCGTCTTCGCCAACAAGTAATATCGTATTTTTCCATCAGAATTAATTTTCTACTTGAACGTAGTCAGTGGCGGAACAACGTAACCAGGGCCTGTGTGCGGAAGTTTTGCCGGGCCCCTATTATAATACGGAGTATTGACAGCCATATTAATATATGAATTTTGGGTACATCAAAAAGCAATTATTATACTGATAAGTATTTAATTTTCTAAACATAAAAAAATTTGGAAGTACAAATCAAAAACAATTTGTGATAAGAATAATAATTTATATACAACAAAAAACAACAAACAACTAAAACCAATTTTTCTTCTAAATTAATATGATAAAAATAAAACAACAAAATATTAGATATTCTTCAACAATAACAAAAAAAAATAAAACCTCTCAAATATTTACGAACTAACAAGAAAAATCTTTTTTCCTTGCTTTTGCATGCGCAAAATTTGAAATAAGATTGGAAATATCTATTTTTTGAGCTTCCTTATTTTCTATAGAAATAATTGCTAAAGCTGATAATTTTTGATTGGTCATGCAATTTCTCAAATAAGTTTTAATCAACTTTAACTTGGAAAAAGACCGTTCAGCTGATGCAACCGAAATAGAGATGGTCAAAAAATAATACAGGCAGTTACAATTTCACTAAAATTGGAGGATGAATAATATTTTTTTTGCCAAAATAAAATCTAATAAATCAAAAAGAGAAGATAAATTATCTAAATCGTTCTTAAAACATTCTCTAAATGAAAGCACTTGGGATGAAATTGTGTCCGCAATATCCTCTGGATATTGAAGATGCAGGGCTTGACTCATATCATAAATATCATTATCAGAAAGAGAAGGATCGGGTAAAACGTTGGGGAGTAAAATGGGGAAATAAGAACAAATTTTGTCAAGGCCGAAACTTCGATTTTTTAATTGAACTCTAATTATATCTATAGTTTTAAAAAATGGTTATTCACATCATCAAAAATATTTTTGGTCTTGATATTCTTTTGTTTTCGAATTCAGTAATAGCCCAAGTAGCAGCTTCCATTTAAATACATCAAATTTTTTTCTTATTTAATTTATGGTTTCAGTGGCCGTGGTAAATATTTTAGACGTAGCTTCCATATTTTGCTCTTTTTTTGTAAAAGTTTTTACAATGTATCAATATTCTTTAAAATTTTATTTTCAAAAACAATGAGAAAAACTGTTTCAAATTTTTCCAATTTGTTCCTTAAAGACATTGTCTAAAGCAGGACGCCCACAGAATCCGCACAGACCGGCCCGGCACGGGCAGCACTGCCGGTATAAGTTGCTATCTACGTTATTAAACGAGATGCCGTTCCGCGCTGTTCGGATTAAATGGGCGCTGTCTCGTTTAATAACGTAGATAGCAACTTATGCCGGCCTTGCTGGCCGTGACGGGCCGGTCTGTGCCGATTCAGTGGGCGTCCTGCTTAAGTCGTCCGAATCGCCGACAGGTACACCGGTGGCCTTTGAACTAAATACATGTATTGCAAATTATGGTTTAATAAAAACAATAAAAAAATAAAGGCAGTTTCATGTGAATATTTATAAAAGTGTTGAGTATTTTGTGGCCGCAATATTTCATTTTTTCTATGAGAATATTATTTTTTTAATTTATTGTTTTGCATTTTCATATTTCTGGCTCCGGGTCCGCGCCCCGGGCCTTTTTTTAACCCGGGCCTATGTGCTTCGCACACGTTGCACACCGGAAGTTCCGCCACTGAACGTAGTTATGAACCAAGCGACAAAATATTAAAAATCAGATTTTTGCGTTAAATAATAGCAGAAAAGAACCAGATGAAATTTAAATTCTATCTCTTTGATTTTTAAAGAAGATCCAAGGCAAATCATAGGATCTTATGAAATAATTTTGTAAAATAGAACCAAACCATCGGTTTTCCAAGGATTCAGACGAAACTCAAATTTCTAATGCAGCAACAGCGTTTATCTTTAAAAAAAAAACTTTCACGAATAGAATGATTGACAGATCCCGTAGTTGATATTTCTAAAAGAATCCGTGGATATGCCAATGGCAGACTTAATAAAAGCGAATTAAATCAACTTTGGCCTAAACGAAAGTGCATTTGCAAAGAAACACTAAAATACATAAAGCCAAAGTGGCACCTCATTCCAAAAGATTGCTAATCATTCTACATGGATCTAAATGCAGATGAAAATGTTCAGGATACTATAGACCAACGAACTAATACCCGTTTTTTCCAGGCTTTTTCTCTGTCTTACGGAAAAGGGATTTACCCATCTTCTTGGAAAGTCGCTCGAGTAAAACCTTCTCTAAAAAAAGACAAGAAAACCACGCCCTCAAACTATCGCCCAATTGCATTGCTACCAATAATCTCCCAAGTCATGGAACGTGTAGTCAATCAGTAACTACTCAAGTACCTCGAGAACAACAGAATAATCAGCGATAATCAATACGGCTTTCGCAAAGAGAGATCGACGGGAGATATATTGGCCTATGTCACTCATATATGGAGTAGGGCAATTGAGAACTACGGATAGTCTCGAACGGTTGCGTTGGATATTTCGAAGGCATTCGACAGAGTTTGGTATGACGGACTGCTCAACAAATTGCCGTCATTCGGACTGCCAACCTCTCTGCAGCTGGCTTGCCAGTTTCCTTAAGAACCGATCTCTGCACGTTGCAGTTGATGGACATATCTCAGACACATTCACCATTAACGCGGGCGTGCCTCAGGGCGCAATAGTTTCACCAGCTCTGTTCCTCATCTATATTAATGACCTGCTGACCGAAACGAATAATCCTGTTTACAGTTTTGCAGATGACAGTACCCTTGTCTCCCAAATTAGATCAGAAAAACGTTTACCAGGCAGCGACTGTGACTTGTCACCGCAGACAGGAGCAGATTACAGCAATTAATCAAGACATGGAGAAAGTTCAAACTTGGGGCGACAGAAATTCAATGCAGCAAAGACCCAAGCAGTCACGTTTACGGCCAATACGGCGGGCCCTGACATCATTATGGCAGGATCGACCATTCCTTCATCCTCGTCAATCGGACTGCTGGGTGTCTCGGTCAACAGCAATATGTCCTGGCATGACCACGTTGCTAACATCGCAAAATCAGCCTCCCAGAAGCTTGGTGCGCTATTTCGCAACAAAAAACTGTATACACCGCAGCAGTTGCTCTTGCTCTACAAAGCGCAAATAAGACCGTGCTTAGAATATTGCTAACACATCTGAGGTGCCGCACCAAAGCACCTCCTAAAGCTGCTGGATTCCATTCAGAAGAGAGCTGTGCGTCTCGTGGGCGACCCGGAGTTGACCCGGAATCTGGATAGTCTGGAACACCGCAGACATGTGGCCGAGATGTCCCTGTTTTACAGATACTCTCACGGCAGATGTTTCCAGAATTTGGCCCGCCTCATCCCGCCCCTGGCAACGCCTGTCAGACAGTAACGACAGACAGCAAGAGCGCACCAGTACGTCGTACAACTGGAAACACCTAGAACCTCGCTTTACAAGAACTCCTGTGTCTGGCGCACTGCATCACTGTGGAACTCATTCCCAGAACATCTGTTTCCCCCTAATTACAACCTACAACTATTCAAGAACCGTGTGAATCAACATCTCCGGACACACACCGCCATAGGATCTCCCTTTGGTGTGTGCCATTACCATAAAAAAAGACGGAGTTTGCAGCAATGAATACATCGAAGAAAAGGTGGAATATTAATATTTATATATTATATTTTCTATATTCCAGTTTTACTTCCCAATAATTTAAACTAATAAAGAAATTTTTGTTTTAAAAATACCTTTTTGTTTTTCTTATTTTCTTTCATATAAACATAGCGTGCAGAAAGGAATTAAATGACATTTTTTGAAAGTTAGACGAAAAAAATTACTTTTTCAAAATGTGAACATAACATATTTTGCCATAAAATAATATCATAGATTATGTTCTCACTATTACCCTGATTTTTACATGATTTAAATAATTTAAATCAATTTTGCTCAAATTAAATTTTTGCCGCTTGTCTCCTTTCTGCATTCACTTTAAAGTTTTTCGAAACGGAAATTTGCTCTTCTAGAAACTTTACTCTTAGACGGATTGTTTTCCTTTTTTCGCACCTCAGCCATTATTTTAGGCAAAGGTGGATATTTCTATCTCAAAATTAAATCATCATCAATGCCCATTTCTTTTCTTCTTGTTTTCCTTTTCTTGGTAATTTCTTGGTAATTTGATTGAATCACTTTTTTCGTCACGTGATAGTCTGTCTATTGCTGACTCTCCAATCCCAGTAATTTTTTAACACATTTCAACTGTTTTTGCAATATCGGTTGTTGGGTTTTGGTGTTTAAAAGCATTGTAGAATAATAGCTTTTTCTTTCATAGACAAAGCACCTTTACTACATTGTTTCACAGGAACAAAATCAGAGAAGCCAGCCATTTTCACGAACAAACTGCTTCACTTCTTACCAGACACTGATATGCACTTCTTAATTCATTTACCCTTTAATAAAGGGGCTTGCAGGCAGGTATGTGAGCAACAATGTTTGTATGAAATGGTAAGCAGATACTACGAGTATGTAATAGTCGAAGCAAGGTGGTAAAATTGGATCTTTCTCGGCTTCTCTGATGTTTTATTACTTTCTCTAATTTTAAAACGAACTTTAGGACGGAGTTAAGTATACTAAAACTTTGGTAATTGTAATAAAGCCCAACGCATTTTTTTCAGTGCAATAAATTCAGGAACAAGGTTACATTTGTTTTAAAATTGTAATAAGTTATTTCCAGATAATTTAATGCAAAACCCCAAAGGAGAGGGGGGGGGGGAATTTCTAATAAAAGTGAGGTACTTCGTTACTGTCAAACTTAATAACAATTTTATAGGTACATATTATATTATGTAAGGTTTAGGATGAAACTTGCACATATTTTATGCCTCGGATGATAAATCATCTCAGTGCATTTGATTTTATGAAACAGATAAAAAAATGATTTTCTAACAAAGAACATTACTATCACAGCTGATGATGGCATTAGGAGATCTATGCTCTTACCATTCACGGACAAATAATGGTTTTGATGGGCTGCATCCGTTAATCGGAGTGGGAAAGACTTTAAAGGCCAGCAATAAACTGACAAACATGATAGGAGAGAATGGCCTAAGGGACTCAAACTAGTTGGTACGTGGGTTCATTCTCAAAAAAGTAACGGTAACGTGCTGTTTTTTCTCCGAGCCAATAAAATCGAAAGCAGAAGTTTTCAGGAAAATGTCTCGCCATTGAGTTCAGGAATACAGTTGAGGCAATAGTCACTAATAACATAACAGCAACGGGCTGACGAGACCATATATTTATTATTTGATTAAAGATACCGCATGTACAATGTTATTTAATGACCTGAAAAAAAAACTGACTTACAGACCAACATTTTGAGTTAATTATTATTTCTCAATGGTTTCTCTATAGACAAAGACACAACCTTATCAATAGCTCCTCGTATGAACTCTGACGAAACGTTATGAATAGTTAAGGAAAAATTTCAACGTTCAAAAAGTCCATTATTATATGTGGCTATGAGACAAAAGAAAGAATCGACATTGATCGAAAGGTGAAGTCATCACCTTCTTATAGCATCTTCTAGTGCCAATCTAGTGCCTGACCTGGGCCCGAAGAATTCTATAACCGGTTATGCGGGAGACCAACAACACTGGGTCGAAGCAAAATGGCCTCCGGTGACCAAGGAACGGCCAAGAGATTTTCAATGTTTGATAGGAAGAATAAGATCGCTTTAGTTTATTTATGATGTACATACAAGTATTTACAAGGAATTTTTATTTATAAATGATGAATATGGGCACAGATTTGAACGATTGTGAATTTTTCGAATTGGCTTTTTGCAGGCATTGACATTAGAAAAATTTGAATTGTACCTCTTTTATTATAAGATATTAATTAGTTGTTTACAATAATAATTGACCATGCTAGTTGTTTATAAAAATTTAAACCGGAACCGTCTTTTGATTACTTAATAAAGGAAGTCATTGACAGCACCGAAAATAGAGTCTAATCCGATTTACGCCGTTTTAAGTGGAAATAAAAAACTGACTGGTTTTAACGATTTTCAATATCCGGCGATTACTTTTTTAATTCAAATGACTAACTGCTTAATACTTACATGTTAATAAAAGTATTAAAGGTGGGAGAATCGAAAAATTGAGAATAAAAAATCCGATACGATATACATCTCTATAGGAAATTTAGAGGAGAAAAACTCTCCAAAAGCTTCTCTGTTTCGAAAATGTCTTGAACATGGACTCTTGAGGGAAAATGTAAAAACATCGATTTCTAGGACAAAAAAATTAAGGTATTAATTTTTTTTTATTGTCTGGATAACTTTCTATTGACGGTTCTCCGAGCCCTATTGAAATTAGCGAGAATCGGAAAATAGAGAGTAAAAAATCAGGTACGACAGCTCGTTAAGGAATTTAGAGGAGAAAAACTCTCTAAAAGCTTCTCTGTTTCGAAAATGTCACGAAAATGAACTTTTAAGGGAAATATAAAAACATCGATTTGCAAGTCAAAAAACTAAGGTTTTTGTTTCTTTTGATGGTTCTACGAGCCCTAGTCAAATTAGCAAGAATCCGAAAATAGAGAGTAAAAAATCCGATACGACAGCTCTATAGGGAATTTAGAGGAAAAACTCTCTAAAAGCTTCTCTGTTTCGAAAATGTCGCGTACTTGGACTTTTGAGGGAAAATATAAAAACATCGATTTGTAAGGCAAAAACTAACCCTTCTAGGGAAAATGTAACAACATCGATTTGTAAGTAAAAAAAATTAAGGTTTTTATTTTTTTTTTCTAAAAATAATTTTTTTATAGACAAATCAAATATTTGTCTAAAATTTACGCAAATAATCTTACAAGAAGACACTTATACAGGGTGAGCTCGTTAAGTTTAAATTTCGCGATTTAGAGTTTGGGCTAGGCCAACCAATTTTTTCTACATTAAAGATGGGAGTTACTAGTACAATATACCAAGAAATCGCATAGATCAGATTAAAAATGCAGAATTGATGATTTGTACCTTAGTGAACACTTACATTTGCACTATTTGAATGGGACCGAAGCTCAGAGGTAGAGCGCTCGCCTAGCCACAGCCACCTGGAAGTGGCCTAGCATGCCTCATCGATGCCCGACGCCTACCATCGCTCTTCAGTTGTATCAGTTCTTACAAAACAATGGGTTGAGGAACAACAATTGATAAAACTGATGGGACACGTAAGCAGACAACGTATTAAGCCTTACCTCCCAGTTTAATAAAAAAAATATGAGAAATAGCAATAAAATACTAACTTATAATGCAGAAATCATGGGAAATACCAGTGTAAAATTTACAATTCCTACTTTCTAGTGTGTCAAAGTAAAACGTCTCTCCCACCTTTGACAGACGAACGTGGCATCCCGGCTACTACGGCCAAGAAGAAAGCAAACTTTCTCGCCAAAATGTTTTCATCGCACTCTACCTTAGATGTCCCCCAAGGCAAGGCTCTTCCCACCATATCCAACAGAAGTCAAGTTTGATCACCGTGATATTCGTAAAATCGTTAAAGAACGAGATATGCAAAAGGCATCAGGACCGGACGGAATACCTACCATCGTGTTAAAGAACTGCGCCAACGAACTAACTGAAAAGGGGTTTACCCATCATCTTGGAAAGTCCCTGCTCCAAAAAAAGGAAAGAAACCCACGCCCTCAAACTATCGCCCAATTTCCTTGCTTCCCAATAATCTCCAAAGTGATCGAACGAGTAGTCAATCAGCAACTACTCAAGTACCTCGAGAACAACAGAATAATCAGCGATAATCAATACGGCTTTCGCAATGAGAGATCGGCAGGAGATATATTGGCCTATGTCACTCATATATGGAGTAGGGCAATTGAGAATTACAGAGAGACTCGAGCGATTGCGTTGGATATTTAGAAGGCATTCGACAGAGTTTGGCATGACGGACTGCTCAACAAACTGCCGTTCTTCGGACTGCCAGTTTCCTTAAGAACCGATCTCTGTACGTTGCAGTTGATGGACACATCTCAGACACATTCACTATTAACGCGGGCGTGCCTCAGGCCGCAATACTTTCACCAACTCTGTGCCTCATCTATATTAATGGCCTGCTGACCGAAACGAATAATCCTGTTTACAGTTTTGTAGATGACAGTATACTTGTCTCCAAATCTAGATCAGAAAAACCTTTACCAGCGACTGAGACTTTTCACCGCAGACAGGAGCAGATTAGAGCAATCAAAACCTGGAGAAAGTTCAAACTTGGGGCGACAGAAATTTGGTCCACTTCAATGCAGCAAAGACCCAAGCAGCCAGGTTTACCAAGAGGCCAATACGGCGGGCCCTGACATCATTATGGCATTGCTTCATCCTCGTTAATCGGACTGCTGGGTGTCTCGGTCAACAGCAATATGTCCTGGCAAGACCAGGTTGCTAACATCGAAAAAACAGCTTCTCAGAAGCTTGGTGCGCTATTTCGCAACAAATAACTGTATACACCGCAGCAATTGCTCTTGCTCTACAAAGCGCAAATAAGGTCGTGCTTAGAATATTGCTCACACATCTGGGGTGCCGCACCAAAGCACACCCTAAAGCTGCTGGATTCCATTCAAAAGAGAGCTGTGGGTCTCATCGGCGACCCGGAGTTGATCCGGAATCTGGATAGTCTGGAACACCGCAGACATGTGGCCGAGATGTCCCTGTTTTACAGATACTTTCATGGCAGATGTCCCCACCCGTGGCAACGCCTGTCAGAGAGTCACGACAGACACAAGAGCGCACCAGTTCGTTTTACAATTGGAAATACCTAGAACATCGCTTTACAAGAACTCCTTTGTCTGGTGCACTGCATCACTGTTGAACTCACTCTCAGGACATCTGTTTCCCCCTAATTTCAACCTACAACTATTCAAGAACCGTGTCAAACAAACTAGAGTCTAGCGCTAGCGGAGGACCGAAACCGACGGGATTTGAACCCGGGTCGCCGAAGTGAAGGCTAACCATCCAGACCCCTAGACAATCTGCGGACTTACAAACAACTGGTTGCATCACGAAGACATGGAGGTCAGGGTGGAAGGTGGAAGGGAGGGACGGATTGACAGCGGTCCTCCGCTAGCGCTAGACTTTAATGTCAAACAACAGCTTCGCACACACACCGCTCGTCGAGCGCCATAGGATCTCCCTTTAGTGTGTGTGCCACTGCCATAAAAAAAACAAAAACAAAAATCTTAATAAGAATCCATTAACTATCAAAATTGAACCTTTAATATTGTTAATAATTATTATAAGCAATTTGTCACTGATTTTACTATTTTAATTAAATGAGACTAATTCTTGATTTATTAGGCTATTGTGTTTTTCGTAAAATGGTTATGATAAATACAATCATATAATTTTTCCAGTGGCAAAATTTCCCAATTACCCAATTTAAATTTGTTGATTAACAATTTCTCTCGTGACATTTATATGTCAGTCGAGAAATTGTTAAGCAACATACTTTCGTTTAATAATTATGAAATTTTGCCGGAAAAATTATATCGCTCATCGTATTATATATGATAAAATAAATATTCTGCTACAAATGAGTCCGTTGTGTTTCGTAAAAATAGAGACTTAAATTCGTTCTTTTTAGCTACATTTGCTATAACAGCTACTGGACGATTATAACAAGCTAAAGAAAGACACATAATGTAATTTAAATTTACAAAAAATTACATATTCTAAGTTATATGGAAAACAAGATTTATTCACAAAGGTCACACACCACATATTTTGTTGCAACATATACTACACAGATTGACATTTTGAACATTAAATATTGAATCATATTCTGATCGCATATCTTAAAATGTATAATCTGGTTACATAAATGAATTAAGATTAAATTGTAATAAAATTACAGTTATGGAATTCAACGCTAGGACTAGCTACAAGAATTTTATGGATAATGATTTTAGTTTAACAATAAATAATGAAACTATTGATTAACTATTGTGAAATATCTAGGCCTCGACCTACGCATAGCTTTAGCCCAACAATTGAATTTTGATTTAATTTAAAAAGTTCTTAGTTATAACATTACAAATTAATGATTTAAATGTTTGAAATATAGATAATTATTTTATAAGAAAACAAACTTCCTAATGCATTAAGAAACGCTTCGAGTAAGGCTCTTTAATGTCCTACCAGAGCAACTAATGTACGTTTACTAAGATTATGCGTTAAAAACAATTAAATTATATTATGTGTCTTAATAAATGAAGGCTAGCTTTAAACTTTGTAATAATCTTTAACTAGCAATGGTCAAAAAAAAAATTTAAATCCTTATACATGCTTGACAATATTAGTTTGCTTAGTTAATTTTTAGAACCAAAGGCCAGATTAGAGATTTAGCTCATCGGAGTTTTGATATAGAAGGTTAGTTGATAATAATGTCCAATTGATTGTTGGAAGAGGTTGAAAATATTGATGATGATGGTATAATTAATATTGGTCCTACCTTCAACAAACGCTAATGGGGATGTTACAGAAGAAGACTCTCGTGATGATGAAAGAGTTACAATGGATAACCTTCCAGGTAGTTTGTCCATTTTCGTCTTGCTTTTTTTCCTCGCATACATCTTCTTCTTTTATTCGTTATTTCTATTTACCACTCCAACTTAATATTTGTATGATAATTTTTATACGCACACACAGTTTGTTTTTCACCATAATATATTTTTTCCTAAATTTCAGGTAGTTTACTAAGTTCTCAGGTTAAACCTGTTTTCGAGGCAGATAGAGATTCTGAATACAGTGATAATGATATTGCTCTGTCTAGTTTTATAATAAAAAGCGAAAGCATAATGACTGGATGTCACAGGATATCACAGATACGGTGGTTATTGTGCTGTTTCAAGAAGGCCTCTTTACTGGGAAAATAGCTTTGACGGAAATCATAAGATCGTCTGCGAAGCTATTCCAAGATTACGATTTCAATTTATTATGCAAAATTTACATTGTAACAACAACCACGATTTGGATTTGGAATTTTTTGAAGTTTGCCCCACTTAAACAAAACCATAATGTCGATGAGTCGATGATACCGTACTTTGGAAGTCATGGTTCGAAATAATTTAGTACAGGCGAACCAGTTAGATGGGGCTACAAGTTTTAGATGGAGACAGACGACAAGGGCTATATTGAGGGGTCTGAACCGTAACAGGGCTCTACGACGAAGCTAGATGAACGATACAAGGACATAGGTTTGGGGGCCAAAGTTGTTTTAAATTTTGCTCACAAAATTACGTCAGAGAAGGGTCGTTTGCCATTTTATCTTTTTTTGATAGTTTTTTTTACCTTTTGGGACATACTTTTAGTCCTAAGAGACACAGGCATCAAACCAACTGATACGGTAAGAGAAAATAGAATGGCAGTTCCTGTAATCAAATTCAGTAAAGATCAGAAGAAAGAAAAAGAGGCGCCTTTGAATATGCTTTAGAAAAAATGGAAAATATCACAGTTTATTGTTAGAATAATAACAACGTCATCACCATAGTCCTCTAAAAGTGTCTCTTGATTTTCTCAAAAAGGAAAGGAACAACCACTATTGATCAAGGCATACAAAAAAAAACATAAGAGGGGTAGATAGAGCTGACCAAAGGGAAAAAATGGCATTTTCAATTGATTAATCAGACTGAGACATGGTGATTCGAAACGCCTGGCAACCCCATCGCCATTATTGCGGAAAAATAGACCAATATGCATTTCAAAGATTCATTGCAATAGGAATTTTAGAAGCACATAAAACGAGAACCAAGTAAGAATCTCTGCGCTCTAGAATGGATGGTAGAGAACACTCACGATACGATGGAAGATACCATCTTGTTATTTATCAGAAAAATCAGATTTTTTAAGTATTACTCAATATTACTCCAGACTTATTAATTTTATGGAAGGAACCATTCTTGGTACAAGTGGTAAGGAACGAGAAGTAACGCCCCAACCAGTGAGAAAAGCAACAAAATCCTGCTCGCTGATGGGCACGGCAGTCTTCTTGCTAAATGATGCGGGTCAGATTCACACATTGTAACAGTCCCTAATTCCAATGAAACTCATGAGGAGGACAGAACCATAAAGCTAAAAAACAAAACCGTTTGAAGACATCGATCCGATTTTAGCCCAGCCGCATTAAGAAGAACAAACAGAAAAAAGGGCAGTATAAAATTCCAATTTCAACACCCTTAAAAGAAGACTTAGAAGCATAACAGTTGAAAGGTCAAAGAAAAATGTGGCAATGATGAATAGGAAGATAAACACGGATGGTACGACTAATAACAAAATAAAAAAAAATCGCAGCTTCTAAGAACTACTCCGAAGTCAATATAGAAGATGGCGTTAGCCCAATTTGCTGCGATTTTGGAAGAGATGAAGTACGGTAGAGATCTCGTCGATGCATTGTATGGTTTGCATTGTGCACGCACAATGCAAACCATACAATACTCAATACAGTGGTTTTGTCTAAAAATATATCAAATGTTCCATAGGAGTGGTTATTGTGCCGTTTCAAGAAGACCTCTTTACTGGGAAAATAGCTCTGATGGAAATCATAAGAACGTCTGCGAAGCTATTCCAAGAATTCGATTTCAATTTATTATGCAAAATTTACATTGTAACAACAACCACGGTTTGGATTTGGAATTTTTTGGAATTTGCCCCACGCAAGCAAAACCGTAGTGTCGATGAGTCGATGATACCGTACTTTGGACGTCATGGTTCGAAATAATTTAGTACAGGCAAACCAGTTAGATGTGGCTACAAGTTTTAAATGGAGACAGACGACAAGGGCTATATCGAGAGTTTTGAACTCTATCAGGGCTCTACGAGGAAATTAGATGAACGATAAAAGAACTTAGGTTTGGGGACGAACGTTGCCAGAGAAAGGTCGTTTGCCATTTTTTTTTATAATTTCTTTATCTCTTGAGACATGCTTTTAGTCTTAAGAGACAGAGGTATCAAAGCAACTGATACTGTAGGAGAAAATAGAATAACAGTACTTGAAATAAAATCTAGTAAGGATCGGAAAATGAAAGAGGCGCCTTTGAATATACTTTAGAAAAGATTTAAATATCATGATTTGTCGTTCGAATAATAACAACTTCGTCACCATGAAAAGAAACAAATAAATGTACCACAACCAAAATTGGTCAAGGGATACAACCAAACCATGGGAGAGAGAGATAGAGCTGACCAAAATATTAGTCTGTATCAGCTGAGCAAAGCGACAAAAATGACACTTTTAATTGACTAGTCAGCCTGAGACATGGCGATTCAAAACGCAAAATAACTCCATCGTCATTATGGTGAAAAATGGACCAATAGGCATTTGAAACATTCATTGCAATAGGATTTGTAGAAGCACATAAAAAGACGACCAAGTGAGAACCTCTGCGCTCTAGAATGGATGGTAAAGAATACTCACGATACGATGGAAGAGACCATCTTGATATTTATCAGAAAAATCAGATGTTTCAAGTATTACCCTTGAGAATGATAGTATTACTCCAGACTTACCAATTAATTTTATTAAAGGAACCTATCTTGGTACAAGTGGAATGAGAAGTAACGTCCCAACCAGTGAGTAACCCAACAAATTCCTGCTCGCTAATGGGCAAGTCAATTTTCTTGCTAAATGATTGGGGTCAGATTCGCATATTGTAACAGTTCTTGATTCCAATGAAACCGTTTAGGAGGGCAGAATCATAAAACTAAATAACAAAACCATTTGAAGACATCGTCCGATTCTAGTCCCAACAGCATTAAGAAGAACAAACAGAAAAAAGGGCACTCTAAAAGTCTAACTTCAACACTGATAAAAGAAGCCTTAGAAGCATAACCGTTGAACAGGTTAAAGAAAAATGTGGCAAGTCTGGATGGAGCGATTAACAACAAAACAAAAAAAAAATCGCAACTTCTAAAAACTATTCCGAAGTTAATAAGAAAAGATAGTATTTGCCCAATTTGCTGCGATTTTGGAAGGCATTAAGTACGGTGGAGATGTCCTGGATCCATTGTATGGTTCCATTTTGCGAGCACAGGAGTTGAACCTGCAGAATATTTTAATACGTGCATTAAATGAAATGTGATGATGAGATAAAACAATAATTATCGATATTACTCCATCGTGGAGGCAATGAATTGTCGATCAAAAACAAGAATAGTATATTATTTTATATGGAGGAAAAGTGATACTTTTCATGGCGCGCTCGTGTTTAACAGCCGAACGGAGTGAGGCTGGTAATAGAGAGCAAGCCATGAAAAGTAACTTTTCCTCCAAATAAAATATGCTGTTTTTTCTTCAAATGTCGACAAATTAATGCAAAAACATCTCTTTTTAATAGTAATAATATCTAATTATTATTAAAGATAAATGTGTTCGCAAGGCGGCTTAGACCACGGTCGTAGGTGGCCTTGCTTAGACCGGTGTCGGTGAATGTAACATAAAGCTGTCAGTGGACACTGTCAACAATAATTATTTTTTTAAGATGCGTCTCCGATTACGTTTTAATTCCGTATTGATAAGCAGTTATTGAGTAAGTTCGATTAAATAATAACCAATTTGTTCCTAAATTAGTGATTTTTAGAAATGCAGTCACAAATTGAGTGATAAATACAAATTGTAGTTTAATAAATCTTGAGTTGTTGACGCTTATTTTGTTGTTTGTTTGTATTGTATCTATGTTGCTATGACAACACTTTTACCTCCGCCGGCGGAAAAGTGAAAAGTAAAGCTCCGGCGGAGGAAAAACGAAACTTCACGGCCGCCTACACAGTCTAGTAATCACGGATTTACTGACGCTTGAAGAAAAAATTTATTTGTGTATTTAAATAGGGGGGTAGCTACCGCGGTATCAGCCGTAGCAATGATACGGGGCCCCCGAGCTAGAGGGCCCCACAACCGTATGTGAAAAACGTTTATACACACCCACCACTAGTAAAATCATTAAATTTATCAATAAAATTGTAGTCTACATCTTACATCTGATACTAAAAATGATAATTAGAACATTTTTCAATCGTTTTCTAAATCATATCGATAAAATCCCATTTCTAATGTCATTATTAACTCCGAGAGATTGACACTGGAGTCAGTAGACATATTCATTGGTGTTTGATATATGATACATTAAGTGTTGTGATTTAAGGAATAATGAGCGAGAGAAAGAGAGTTTACACGAGAGTGGTGCGATAAAAAGGAAAGCCAAACAAAAGAGAGCTGATGCTGATACTTTGCTGATACTCTCTTTAACACATTCGCTAAATTTAACGTGGAGTTCTTATGGAAAGCGACGAAACTATAAACCTTAACGTACAATTTCAATAATGCTTCGCAAAATCCGCTACGTCCGCTCGTAAAAGGCGTGTTTTTTTTAACGATTTTAACGACTTTTGGGTAAAAATTGGGCGTGGCGCCCTCAAAATTTTTCGCCTACGCGAATTTGTCTCCGGCGGCACCTACGCCGAGCACTCTGCTGCCCCCATAACTCGGACTAAAATCCGCCCTTAAGAAAGGGGCCCCTTAAGATACTTTGATACAGGGACCACCCATGTCTGGCTACGCCACTATTTAAAATTGGTTATGAGTTAATTTTTATTTAATTTTTTTACATTACCTGATGAAGAAGATATCAAAGAAGGTTCTGATCAAATAAATGATTTATCGTTCATTTATTTTTTGTTTTATTCATCAACAAGTCTTAAAAAGTCGATATTAGAACGCTTTCCCTTACTATCGGGAAGCTCTATTATGTACTACCCGATAATATTTGCCCTCCTCTAATATTATATGCAGCAAGCTTAGGCTATATTAATTAAGCTTGCCCCCAAATTGTGCTTTTAAATTAGATGATATTTCCTATTAGCTGTCTAATATTCCATTCATAGACCCCGTAAGTACGAATTGTTACCGCTTAGCCTATTGTTCCGCGTAATAATCTTAATTAAAAGCTTATTATCTGAACCATGGCAGGCAGAATTGTTGAGTTACCAACTATTAACAGGAGATTAAACAAAACGTTTGGATATGCGTTCTATTTGTCAGTAGAATGCTTGGTAAAATACGTTCGATTGTCTTATGTCGTATGCATCCAACTGTTTTTGACCGTTCAATTTTCGGCGGCTAATAATCCGATAAGTCATTTTATGCCAGCATTTATGTCTAAAAAATCCACATCATGCCCTTTAATGCGAACAGAAATATATTTCCATAAAATACATAAATCATTATTAATCTTCGAGTTTCGTCTTAGATATAATACGTGGACTTAAATAAGTAGTTTTTAACATCTGTCATATAGCCATCCTAAATAACCGTTCGCATTCTTTGTTGCTCCGATTATTTGTCGCAATTACTGTGAATGCTGCGGATGTAATTAACACATCGTCATTATCAAGCATTTTGATCTAAGTTTTATATAATTGGAGATGTGCCACTTGAATTCGGCAATTTCGCTCAACTGGGAACGCACCTTTCGTAAGAATGCTGTAAACATCTGGTAGTAATTTATCGATAGGAAAATAAAACAAAACGAATTTGCCACACTCCGTCCACAATGTGATAATACTTCCATGAAGAAATACATTTAGCACGAAACGTTGACGTAATGCGTCAAATTCGTTTTGTTTCATTTGCCTATACCGAATATTCAAAGCGATTGAACCATAGAAAAGTCCTATTTCTATGGATTGAATCATTGCAAGGCCGCAACATATCTGGTAATTTATTTAGGCAATATATCTAAAGCCTTATATACATCTTTTCACACGCCCGCCGTGGCATTGGTCAAAAATTTTTGGCGTGAAACTTTTTGCAGAGCATTAAAAATTGCTATAAATCGTGCATGAAGGATTGTTGTCTACAAACAGTTTGAATGTGTTTTTGTTGCTACTTGACAATTTTGGGTAAATAACAATAAAACTGCGTGAAAGCTGTTTCTTTAAGGCGAAAAACTTAAGGCGTAAAATATGTTTATTAGACTATTTTCGGAGATAAAACTGTCTTCAACAATATACTGTCTAACTGATGCTTTTCAAATTAATCAGAACCGTATTTTGGTAACCAGGTAAGCAACAATGAGAGCCACCAGAACACTGCACTTTTCAAAGAAATCACGCCATAATCTTATTTTAACCGATAATTATGCGAAAACGATCTAATAGTCATGGGCAGTGCAATCACCTTCAGGATGTCCTGGAGGAAAATTTTTACAGTTTTTAGTAATAAAGTGCATGGAAAATTGCTTGGAAAGATTCGAGTTGCAACTATCAAAACTGATGGTAGACCCTGAGAAACTTGTAAATATGTTGCGGTCAGGTTCTTAAGAAGATAATTATTTTTGCGGTACTAAATGGGCAGTGTTCGCTCTTCCTATAATTAGGTTTTTTTTTATATAAAGAGAAAAGCTCTCTAATTTAGACGGGATCTCAAATTGGACCATCGCATTGCTTCTGTTAGCCGGTAGTTATAGCTTAAAGTTTCCTAAGTTGAACCACATGCTAGTTCCTAAGCAGTAGCCTGCTTTTTTTAAGGTGAGTATGCCACAACGTGGATAATATGGGAAACCGGACGAGGAAAATATGAAAGAAGCCACCTATAACACCAAAATGGTGTTATAGGTTTAAATTAAATCGCTAGAAGGTATAAAGTACAAAAGGGAATTTTAAAACGAAGAATTGGCAATAAGAATAAAAATGGTCATGGAAGCGAAAACAATTTTTGAAATGAAGCAGATCTTTCACCAAGAATATACGAAGAGAGTAAATCTTGTGAAAAATCTGTTTGGAATCCCTCATAGTGATTTAAGGAAGCTCGCATCTAATGTTGCAGAAGCAAATGGAATTTGCAAAATTCCTCGTCATTCAACAGAAATTGAAAAAGCTCAAATAGCAGCCTGAACTGAAGATGTGTGGTCAATACGTGCAGTAGCAAATTTTACCAAAAGGACCAAAAACACAATTTTAAGAATTAAACGTTGGAGCCACAAGGGGTCTTTGAAAAGAAAAGTTGGTACTGGTCCGACCTGCATTTCCGTCCCTGAACAACATTATGCATTTCTGGGATATCTAAGGGCCAATCTTTTTCAAACTAGAAGAAATGCTGTCATTGACATAGGATTCTCGATCTACCACCAGGAGAAGAGTCAAAAAATCAGTCTCGGTTACTTTTCACCATAAATTATACATACCGCGATCATCAGTTCTGAAACACTGATAAAAAGGTTTTTCAGTTAACATATAATGGACAAATTCGTGTGTACCGTCCAGAGAATAACAAGATTCGAAGAACGGTACAATAGTGATCTTGCTTTTAGACCTGGGCGATTTTCTGTTAATGTATGGGGTTAGATAAGTGATTAGGAACTTGATGTTTGCTGGAGGTTGGAGGGAAGATTGAACGCCAAACATTATATGTCTGTTCTGGAACAAGTAATGTTCCCATCTCTTGGATAAATATGTCCAATTAACTTATTCGTTTTTCAGCAGGATAATTGTACCGGCCAAACCGCAAATGCTGTGAGGGAATGGTTTCGTCGCAATAATGTGGACGCCTTGCCATGGCCCGCTTATTTAACTAATGTTATAGTTTCCTCAATTGAATCACCTGCTAGTTCCTAGGTTGGACCGGTCCAAATTAAGCAACCTCCTTTTCTTTATGGTGAATATGTCACAACGTGGAAAATATGGGAAATCGGACGAGAAAAATATGAAAGAAGCCACCTATAACACCAAAATGGTGTTATAGGTTTAAATGAAATAGCTAGAAGGTCTAAAGTACCAAAGGCAACTTTAAAACGGAAAATTGGCGACAAGAATAAATATGGTCATGGAAGTGAAAACAAGTTTTGAAGTGCCGCATAGCTTCCACCAGGAATAGAGGAAGCGATAGTAAATCTAGAGCTTGTAAGAAATCTGTTTAGAATTCCTCATAGTGATTTAAAGAAACTCGCATCTAATGTTGCAGAAGCAAATGGAATTCATCATAGGTTTAAGAATGGACAAGCCTGCAAAAAATGGTATTATGTTTTATGTCGACATAAAGTGCTGCTACTTCAGCGGCAAGTGCTGTAGGGTTCAACAAAGAATTTATTGTATTACTGCTTTTACGATGAATATAACTTCGGTCCATCTAAGATAAATAATGTCGATGAGATCGGTTTTTCTTGAGTCTAGAGACTATCAAAAATAATGAGACAGATACGTAAGCATCAAATAGAATCCCTTATAAGCGGGAAGCGTGGAGTAAATACAATAAGTACGCCAAAGATTAAAGATGAGCTTAAAAAAGGTGCACCTCCAGAAACGGAATTTGCTTTGCTCAGTATCGAGCTGCGATTATTCGCAAAATTGGGAAGGATTTTTATTAATTTCGTGGAACGCAGGAACATTGGAGGCAGTATACTCCACGCCAAATATGTCCCCTATCAATTTTAAAGCTAAAATCGTGCACATCTGCTTCTAGTTCTAAAATTATAATGAGTACTTAGCCCCTACAAGGGAATCAACGTAAGAAATTGGTAAACATTTATTTTCTTCTTCAAAACGAATCCCTAAAGGAAAGTCTTCTGCGTCGACTCAGAATAAATATCATATAGGAGAGCGCCCTTAGCCACAGAATTCATCCAGCGAATCAGAATATAACAACGAAAATTATCTTTGTATTGTGTGTCTCACTCCATTTTCGCAACCAGATCTAAGAGAAGAGTGGATTCGCTGTACTTTGTATAAAAAAAAATTACACCCTTGAAGTGCACCCCTGACCACAATACTGATGCTTTCTATGTATGTATAAACTGTGAATCTTACAGTGATTGATTGTGTTGTTTTATATACCTAATATTGGCATAATACTAAATTCATTTCAGAATTATATTTGTAACTTTGTATAGAATGTAATGATCATTTTAATAATCGTTTCGTAAATATACCGGTGCCGCAATCGGACGCAATTTTATGCTTCTTTCCTCCGCAAGTCGTAATGTATTGAAGAGAACATAAAAATGCTGCACTAGATAAATTTGAAGAAAGTTCTAAATATATCGCTTTAGTAGCAAATCAAATGCACGGACTTAAGCTTTTAATATTTGAGACTCGTTTTGTTTGTTGTTTTTTTTTTACATATTTATTGAAAAGATACACGCGTAATCGATTATGATGCACACAAATATGAAATGCCGTTCTACTTTTTTTTGGTGACCATTTTAATTGAATTAATATAAAGAGTGACAAATAAATTTCATTGTATACATTGACATGTAACTACTAACATAATTTTTAAACCACATAAAGGATGCGGCAACGATATGGAATAGAAGACTACGTCTATACAGTAAAGATGTTTCAAAAATTGAACGGCATAATATGTAGGCTGAAAGGAGACATGATTTAAAAACATTGTGCTATAGACAGGTTAGCTCATAAGGGAGAGCAAAGAAAATTTAATGTTTTTAAAGGGAACACCCTGTATATTTTAGGCTTTTCAATTCCGCTCGAAATTTTATAATTTTATATAGCTCATCATATTGTGTATAAATCCTTTTGTTTTTGAGACACTGGCATGTAAAAACATCACTTTCTAAGCGGCTCAATATAAAGCAAGATGGATTGCACTTTCCTATCTTGGTTTCTAATTATCTATCGAATGACAACAATCTCTGATTTAACTAGAGGTGGCTTTAGTCCACAAAATTGTAATTTCAGGATAAAACGGAAGTTAGTGACCGAGAATAAATAATTAAAAACTTCAGGGGCAATGGAAAAACATCGATTTATAGGTTTAAAAAAATGAAGGTATTTTTTTTTCTCGAAATATATTTTTTTTTTAAGAAAAGCCGACTACTTGACAAAAATTTACGCCAAAAATTATACTTGGATACATTTTGGAAATGATGACATGACTTTTATACAGGGTGAACTAGTTGAATTTAAACTTTTCACTATTTCAAGTTTCGATCCAACACCGCTTAATATTCTATTACTTAAAAACCCAATAATCTGAAGCAATCAAACTTTTTTACGTTGGAGAGGAGGAATATGAACAGAATATATCAAAAAATAGCATCGATCCGATTGAAAATGCCGAGTTGGTGATTTTTCTTTATTTTCATCGATTCCTAGTATTAAAAAGTGAAGGTATTTTTTTTCTAGAAACAATTTTTTCAAAAATTATATTTGGAGACACTTAAGAAATGACAACATAACTTTTATACACGGTGAACTAGTTGAATTTTAACTTTTCACTATTTCAAGTTTCTATCCGACATCGCTTAATATTTTATTACTTAAAAACCCAATAGCAATCAAACCTTCTTACGTTGAACAGGAGGGATATGAGCAGAATATATAAAAAATACCATTGATCCGATTGAAAATGCAGAGTTGGTGATTTTTCTTTATTTTCATTATAGTTTTAAAAAATGAAGGTATTATTTTTCTGGAAACAATTTTTCCAACAATTATAATTGGAGACACTTTAAAAATAATGACATGACTATTATACAGGGTGAGCTAGTGGAACTTTAACTTTTCACCTCGCTTTTCACTATTTTAAGTTTCGATCCGACATCGCTTAATATATTATTAGGTACTTAAAAACCCAATAATCTGAAGCAACCAAACTTTATTACGTTTAAGAGGAGTGATATGAGCAGAATATATCAAAAAATAGTATCGGTCCGATTAAAAATGCCGAGTTGATGATTTTTCTTTATTTTCTTCGATTCCTAGTTTTAAAAAATGGAGCTATTTTTCTTCTCGAAAGATAATTTTTCTAAGAAAAGTCGATTACCTGACAAAAATTTACGCCCAAAATGATATTTGGAGACACTTTGGAAAGGAAGAGATGACTTTTATACAGGATGAGCTAGTTCACTATTTCAAGTATCGATGCGAGCGGCACCGCTTAATATTTTATTACTGAAAACCCCAATAATCAGAAGCAACCAACCTATCTTACGTTAAAGAAAAAATGAGAAGAACATACCAAAAAATAGCAGGGATACAATAATTGAAAATGCCGAGTTGGTGATTTTTTTGATTTTCAGTTGAAAAATATTAATATTCCCAATATTTCCGCAATTTTACTAGGCTTTGCTTTTGATGTATTATGGGCAATTTGAACAAATAGGTCTTCCAAGATCTTGGCATATCGTTTAGCCTAAAATACGTAGATTTATACATTTAAATCGGTTTGAAGCTAGGAAAATGGGCCAGGAACGGAAAATTTTTACATTTTTTTGGTAATCAGATGTAGTTTCTAGTTGACATTTTTTAGCATATCGATGCCCCCTAGTTTTCGTTGTAAGTAAGTAGGTTTATTTGCCTGAAAGCTCATTTAAAATGAGTTGAAGATGGGAAAAAGGGCCCTGAATGACGAATTTGAAAATTTTTCAAGCGATAAATAGCGGTTTCTATCGCATTTATGGGAAAATTTGAGGTAAAATTTTACGTCAAACATCGAAGTACTGGCAAGTAATCTCAAAATATAGAACACAAAAATTACTTGTATTTCATAATATTAATACAGCATTGTTGAGGTTTTTGCTTCTGTCGTGTAGTTTTATAAAGCACACGTCTTTTTTTTATGTATTTTTACAATTAATAATGCATTTGCGAAGTTCCATGTTTTAACAATGATATTACATATATAAGACGTGATCGTTAAAGTTCAAATCTTGCCACTGGCGCGCACCATCGTTGTTTAGTTTTTATTTTTATTTCGAGATAAAACTCACTTGGCAGATATTCAAAATATTAAACTAGTGCAAAATAAGGTAATATTTCTCCAATCATATAACATAAAAATAATGCAGTTTGATTTAGTGGGGCGCCAGCATATAGATCTTTATTCCGTTAAAAAAACCTTAAAGAGCATGATGCAATTAATGCCAGTGGTGCAAAATTCATTTATCTTGACCGTCCCTTTTTAACCTTTAAAATTAAAAAGGCCAAACTAGACCTTACTAAATCACCACCCTTTTAAGATAAGACTAGTCTGAGTTTATTTAACCGCAATATATAAATTAAACTATCTGCTCTTCGGCCAGCTTTGACAAATTGTTCGTATAAAAGCCTGTTATCTCCACCGACACTTCTTAATCCTCAATCCCTTAAAAAAAGCACGATCCTTTTAGAGCAAACATCCTACCTCTTGAGATTTGGATTCATTCCTTCTCCAAAACTGCTTATTTAAAAACGGAATTTATTTGTCTACACGGCTTAAGGTATGTCAGACGTTATCCTTTGATCAGATGCCGACTTCGGTAATTTAGTGAAATCCTTGAAGTACCTACGGCAAATGTTTTACTCTGCTTTGATTATTTTTATGGAAAAAGTCGGTAAATTAGCACTTAAGAGTTGGCAGAGGTGTTTATATAACTGTGGCCAAGTTCTTTTAAATTTTTACTTACCTTACGCTGAGAGGTATAATACAAATTGCTTAAAATATAGATAGAAATATTTTCATTAGTAGCACATCTTCACACAAAAATAAGTGAATATATTTTACCCGGGAAAAATTGAAAAAATCACTGAAAAAATTGTTGAGCAACTTTTTCTAAATAATAGAATATTGTTAACCAATGTTTAAATAGACACCATTAGTGACGAGGGATTTAAAAATATAAATACCTCAATATAATAACTGATATCTAACAAATATAACAATCTGCAGGACAGGTATCCGATTTAATTTAACTCATGGAATGGATAGTACTTTGTCTATATAGAAATCCCTTGAGAAATCCAAAAGAATATTATATTTAACTTATTTTGTAACTCTTGCAGATATCGAGATAACGTGGGAAGTCATCTTGTGTGCGCGACAATACAATAATGTAAAATAGTATGCCTAAATATAAGATCTATCCTATGTCAAGATCTTATTCATCCTGTATTCTTATTTTATTCCTTTTCATATCGTATTGTCACGGCTCGCGGCCGTCTGTATGTTTTTGTGCTACTCTATATAACTAACTCACCGCGTCTACGTTATTTCCGCATGAATCATCCCGAGAACATTCCTGATAGCTCTGTTCTTTTCCTGATTTATAGTCAGAGAGGAAAAAAAACTTAAACGGAGAGGCGACAGCCCGTCCATCGATTTTGTATGCGCATGTCCAAGCGCGAAGGGTATAATTGTCAAAATGAAACGCCATCAGCCGATTTCAGGTGAACAGATGTCATTGTCATTGGCTTGAAATACTTTTCTCCAGATGCTTATTGGAAATGTTGTCAACGGTCACGAAAAACGGGTACACCAACACGAAAGATGCCGACGCTTATTGTCCCTTTTAGTTTTTTTCTCTCTAGTACAGTGTGGCCAAATCCGAGAATAATAAAGAACTGGCGGTCACTTCCGGAATATTCCCAATATAAGTTCGACTAGATACAAATAGCGCGCATAACGCGTGTTGCGGTTAGTTGAACGTTGAGTGTTGAATTGTAAAAATCTATTAGTTGCAGAGTTATAAGAGTAGTATAGTGTATTTAATTGTATATACAGTGTTAACGAATAAAGAGACTATTATTTCAAAATAGTGAAAGTTGTGCTTTTGTCAGAATCCAATCGAAAACATAAAAGTATTATGTTATGCAATGCACTAAAACCTCTATTTTTTAGCTGAGATAAATGAATTTTGATCACGGCTAAGTTTAATATCACCCATTATTGACCGATTTTTAACATGAGAAGTTATCTCATCATTTACCTTCATTGACCCTGGCTAATAATGAACCAATAGAGACTTAATACATAAAAATCATAACACAAACTGACAGTTAACAAGCCTACCTGGCAAGGCAAAGTACATTTAAAATCGACGCTCAGGCAATAATAGGGTCTGTCTAAACCCTGCTTAATAATATACTATTATATTACGACTCAATACACCCTGTCTGTACGACTATATTGAGTCAATATAAAGCTTAATATTTCATCTGCATTATAATTTTGATATGCTAATATTTTTGTTTTTAGTTATGTTGTCACAAGGACAGTATTTTTAACTCGGAAGAAGCGAGACGAAACAAGGGAAAAGTCTCTCAAATGAGAATTGCATCTCTCGACGAGACGATCAATGTGACGAGCAGTCATTCCAATGGAGGAATAGCTCCTCGAATGTTTGTGTCTGATTCTGAATCTGCAAAGCCACTCGATATCAGAGCTGAACATCCGAAAAAAGTTTTGGACACTGCCATTGGATATTCTAACTCGGAAGAAGCGAAACGAAACAAGACAAGAGTCTCTCGAGTGAGAATTTGCATCTCTAGGTGAAACAAGAGAAGATGGCATCAAAATTGCCTCTTGCGAGGAACCTCAGCGTGACGAGCAGCCTTTCCAATGGAGGAATAGCTCCTCGAATGTTTATGTCTCATTTCTGAATCTGCAAAGCAATCTGACTTAATAGCCACTCGATATCAGAGCTGAACATCCGAAAAAAGTTTTGGACATTGCCATTGGATATTCTAACTGGGAAGATGCGAAACGAAACAAGACAAGAGTCTCTCTAGTGAGAATTTGCATCTCTAGGTGAAACAAGAGAAGAGGGCATCAAAATTGCCTCTTGCGAGGAACCTCAGCGTGACAGGCAGTCTTTCCAATGGAGGAATAACTCCTCGAATGTTTGGGTCTGATTTCTGAATCTGCAAAGCAATCTGACCTAATAGCTACTCGATATCAGAGCTGGACATCCGAAAAAAGTTTTGGACACTGTTATCGGATATTCTTCCTAAATATACACCATTGCATTATATTTTCGATATGTAATAATATAATATTTTTTGTTTTTAGTTACCTTGTCATAGGGACATTATTTTCTAACTCGGAAGAAGAGATACGAGACAAGGGAAGAGTCTCTCAAGTGAGAATATGCATCTCTCAATGAGACAAGAAAAGAAGGCATCAAAATTGCCTCTTGCGACGAACCTCAGCGTGGCAACCAGTCTTTCCAATGGAGGACTAGCTCCTCGAATGTTTGGGTCTGATTTCTGGATCTGCAAAGCAATCTGACATCATTGCATTATATTTTTTTGATTTGTACTAATATAATATTGCTGTTGTTATTATTATGGACATCATTTTCTAACTCGGAAGAAGTGAGACGAGACAAGGGAAAAGTGTCTCGAGTGAGAATTTGCATCTCTCGACAAGACGAGAGAAGAGGGCATATCAAAATTACCTCTTGCGAGGAACCTCAGTCCCTCAGTGTGACAAGCAATCTTTTCAGTGGAGGAATAGCTCTTCGAAAGTTAGTATGTAATTTCTGAATTTGCAAAGCAATCTGAACTAATAGCCACTCGATATCAGAGCTAAACATCCGAAAATAATTTTGGACACTGTCATTGGATATTCTTCTTGAATATACACCATTGCATTATATTTTCAATGTGTACTGATATAATATTTTTGTTTTTAGTTATCTTGTCATAAGGACATCAGTTTCTAACTCGGAAGAGACGAAACAAGACAAGAGCGTCTCGAGTGAGAATTTGCATCTCTCGAGGAGACGAGAGAATAAGAGGGTAACATTAAAAATAAGTACATCCAAAAAAATAACTGAAAAATTATGAGAAATTTCTATATACAGGGTTCACGTATAAAGTTGCCCCGCACTAGGAAAAAATGTAGGGATTTATGCTCGGATTTATGTAACCTTTTTGCAATGTATATCTTCGTAGGTATATAAAGTGAGTTGCAGAAAGGAGTGGCTGATCAAGTCATATATTTTTATATATAATTCCCTGTATATTAATGCATTTTTAGATTCTGCCTTCAATTATTCACATAATTTTTATACAGGGCGGCCCAACGAAAACTTTTCACATCGATTTTCACTATTTAAAATGAAAATCTAGGAGAACGCTCGGACCCGACGATTATTGATTTTAATCCCTAAACAGGGCTGACAGTTGTCCCCAAAATTATTAAGGGGAGGGCGTGTCGAGTGATACTTCAATTTAAAGGTTTTTTCCCTGGTTATTATAAATTTGAAGTCGCTGCTATTATCCGCATTGATATCTACAAGAAAAAGCTTTTAGTCAATAATTAATTAATCACAAGAGCTACAGATTTTAAAATTAGGGCCTGGAGGCCTTTAAAATTGAGATATCGTTGAATCGTATTGGCGGAGTTGAATTTCACCCATATAATTGGTTTCTTTATTTGTAAATTTGTCCTTAAAAAAGTAAATATGAAAAAAAGACTCATTTACTTTTCTGATCAGTTTATTAAATGCTGGAAAAAGCATACATCTTAGACTTCAGATGACCCCATAGAAAAAATCTATTGGTGACCAATCAGGTAATCATCTTGGTGGCCCCTTCTAGCCCAGTTTTGGGATAAATTTTCATCTAAGAATTAAGCGTTTGAAGAATTATGGTTTCATGGTCTTTTTCAAATATATTTTTTAAAATGCAGGTTGTCCCAAAAAGTTATATATGTAAAAATTATACATTTTTAAAGACACACACCGGTATATTCTTAAATTTTTGTCTTAAATGTTTATACATATTTGGTAATTACAGCATAGGTCTAAATTCATTTTTTCTAGAGACGTTGGCATGTGAAATCGTCATTTTTACTTTTCTATCTTAGTTTCAAATAATCATCTGGCACCAACTTCCGGTTTAACCCAAAGTAACTACAAACTAAAAAATTGTAGTTTTCGGCTAAAGCGGAAAATAGGGTCAGATGATAGATAGTTATTGGAACCCTCGTTAAAAACTAAGATAAAATGTTCAATCCGTTTTGTTTTAAGTTGAATCGTTTGAATTCCACAGGTATACAAACTGGTGAAAATGAAGTTTTCACATGTCGATATCTCAGCATGGTGTGTTATATTGTATAGAATTTTTAGCAAAAATCAAAAATTTTAAATATATAATTTTGATAAAATTTCTTCCTGGAGACACCCATGCATATTTTACAACTAACAAACATTATAATATTCATTCCCCTGTGAATAAAATAAATACTTTAGAGAGGCGAGGTGTGGGATCCTGTATATTTACTTCACTCTTATGTAACAGATTTAAGCATTATAATGAGTTACGGCTATATGATTTAAATATATTCGTTTTAAAATAACACTTAAAGCATTCAAAAACTATCCGCGTTCAACGAGGTTTGGAACTTACCGGATCACTTCAGTCAACTATGACTGTGCAACTTTCTTGCGGTTTGAACCAACAGCAAAATATTTAGTTGAAAAAAGAAGGCACAAGCAAGACTACTTGGTTCAACGACCTCATATATAATTTAGTAAAGATATTTTCCATGATGTCTTGTAAACGGTCCTTTGCAGTTTTTAATTCAGTGTGGGAAGTTATTTATTTTTACCTATTACGTTTTATTTCCAGTTTTGCCTATAGCATTAATGAAAATACATCATAATTAGGTGTAAGAAATGAAGTTTCTATATGTTAACTTCAGTTTTCTATATCTAAGAATTTTAGCCTAATAATAAATTATTAAAATATCCATCCAATTGTATTTTTGTGGACGACTCGTCAATTTTAATGGTCGCATGGTCACCTATGTCATTTCTTTGTTACAGTGTAAAGGAATAAGCATAGCCTTGTACCAGACCCCCTGTTGTTTTGTTTATAGATGAAAAAAATGCTCAATATTAATAAAACAGAAGTGGGCTATTATTCTCTTATTTATTAAGGTAACTTGAAGGCGAGTTTTACAAGTAAAGATGAAATCTGTGGTGTAAACATATAATTTTCTTGAATAATATTATAATTTTTATCATTTAATATGGACATTATCGCTTGAATTTTTACCTATACTACACAATGTATTGCTACAAATTTAGAACGTACCAATAACATGCAACTGTGCATGGTATCCCACTTAAAACAAAGAGCGCAGGTTTTTTGGTTTTATTCTCATTCTGTTTTAAATTCGTTATCCTGAACATTGTGTTTTTTTCTACAAACCTTAATATCAAGCATGATTGACCGATTTTTACTTACTACAATACAGTTTTATCCTAAACAGATTTTTTTTTAACTCGACGCGCGTTTCGCTGACCATGTTAACATCATCACGAGATGATTAACTACCTAACTCAATTGGTCCTAAATTAGAGATTAGATTAGATGGGAGTATTCCAGAACGGCCTATCCACCACAGCGACCTGTAAAGGTCTCCTGTTTTAGAGCACCTCAACTAGTTTTGTACTCCATAGCCTTGATAATGACCCCTCGGTGTAGCATATAGCTACTGGATTGGTTTCGCCCATTTGCTTGAGACGCGTCCTCACCATACCCTGGCCTAGAACGTGGGTTGCGGTTTCCTCTTCTCCTTGGAAGAACCTGCATAGGGTTTCATCTGCCAAGCCATCAGTCTTTTTAGTCGGCAATGGCCGGTCAGTAATCATTCTGGCAACCTTTCTATTGTGGTTTAGTAAGTCATCTGTGAGCTATGCTGAGGAGCTCTTATTGAATTCCTTAGCTTGTGCCTGTCCTCGTGAGGCATTTCGGCATTTATGAGACTCCGCTGCTTTCCATTTCGTAACGGATACCTTAATAGTACCCTTGGCCACCCCACCACTGGGTTCGCAACTTTTCTTCGATGTTCATGGCTATCAAGATCTTTAGTCAACTCTGGGTCATCCACGAGACGGACCGCTCTCCTCTGTAGGGAGCAAGTGTTTGGGTGCCGAGCTCCACACATGGAGACAGTATTCCAGATAAGACCACCTTATCTGGGCCTCATACACTCTAAAAAATTATGAGTTAAATTTAACTCAAAATGAACACAATACTTTGTCAAAACGGGTCCACAAAGAATTGTGTCAAATTTCTACACAAAATGTTTGAGTATCTCTTACTCATAAAAGTGTGGGAAATTTTACTCAATATTTACACAATCTAGTGAAGTTTTAAATTAATATTTCGTTAAAATCAAATATCTTTTGAGTTATTTTTCTTCACTAGCCCACTCAAAGATAAGTTAATTTTACTCTATTGTTAGTAACTTGCTACTAAAAATTTGGTTTAATGAACTAAATTTTAGTTAAAAAATATTCATAAGTAACTCATTTTTAAGTAATAACCTACTAAAAAATGTGTTTTTTTTTTAATTTGGTTTCGAGTTAGCTTTAAAGTAATTTTGCTTCCATGAAACTTGAAATAATGTAGAAATTAGCTCCAAACACGATTTATTACGATTAAATACAAGCTTCTCTTCCAAGATATCAAATCACACTCTGCTTTTTCCAACAAATGTAACGTGAACAAATTCTTAGTCTTATAATATTCACAGTCGAGGTGCTGACATTGTTGTTCTAAGCAGCGTCGCATCGGGAGAACCAGTGGCGGGGAATCACATGAGCTAACACGGCCTTCCTGACAATGGGACGTCCTCACACCTTCCTTCTTACAAAAATTGATACTGTGAAAATAAAAGAAAAGCAAAACAACAGACAGAATAAACAGATTGTCGTCAAATGTCAAAAAATCATGTAAATCTACACAGTGTACAGCTTGATTTTAAATGCTATTTTCTGGCCATTTCATTGAGGTTAGTTAGGAATCCCACAGCCTATATGCTTTCAAGTAATTTTTGCTTACACACTAATTGGGGCACCATATTGTCTTAGCCTGAACATAATTTCAGGGATCTTATATAGCCCAAATATCGGTTTTGGGGATCTGTACCTAAATTTTATTTCAAGGATATTGTTTACCATGGTAAAAGTAAATCTTGCGACCTTTTCCTAAATAATATTTACACAAACCTTATTTACTTAGCCCCAAACTGCAAATTTGGCGACCTTTGCCTGATCTTAATCAGGGACGTTAGGTACCTAGCCCAAAAATTTTAAATTTGGGGACCCTTGCCTGATCTTAATCAGGGACGTTAAGTAGGTACCTAGCCCAAAAATTTTAAATTTGGGGACCTTTGCCTGACTTTAATCAGGGACCTTATTTACCTAGCCCAAACTTGTAAATTTGGGAACCTTTTAATATAGCCTGATATAGCAGATAAATTCAAACATAGGCTGATGTACCAGAGACCTAAAAAATAAGGTAAAAAAAAACAAAATCAATTTATGCCTGGGAAGCAGGGACCTTTAAGCACAGCCCGTCATAACAGGGACCTTCAAACATTAGCCTGGTGTACCAGAGACCTCGAATTTAAGGTGAATTCGTACCTAACAGCTGTTACCTGTATCATTGCATTTTGATCGGTTCTGGATTAATAACGCATAATTGTAAAAAGTACTTAATACAGCGATTTCAGATTCGCCAACCTAAGAAAAATTATTCTGGATTCATGGCCCTCTGAGATGGAAAATAATAAATGAATGTATTAATATACTGTTTTGCATCTCAACTCACTTTTTCGTAAGCTATACTCATAATTTAGTTAAATTAAATCATATTTGAGTTATTTAAGTGTAAGTAGATAGGTACGTATTAAATAAGCTGTGCCTATATATGTTACTGCACGTATGTAGATGGTGGGATACCTATAATCATGACTGATTACCTAGATTACGTATTAGGTATATACTTATTTTTACGGTTAGCAAAATATTCAAAGTCAAACCTCTATTACGTATAACAGCATGAGAATAAACTATAAAGCGGTTCCAAATGAATGACAAATCAGCTCGTACTGATATACTATAGAGCCTACACAGCAATGTTAAAAAGCAAAATGGTGTCCTAACTAACAAACATATATATAAAGTAGGTAGGTAGTATTTTACTTACCGTCTGTTATGAACTTATAATCCAATTCATTTTTAATGCAGCTACACCACGCTTTTTTCAGTTTAAACTGTAGTTTAAATATAATTTTTTCCATTTTCCAGCATCAGTCATAACTAGCACGACTCGTAATTTTCGGCCGCCTCGCTAGGATCAACCCAACAACCGATAGCAGGGCAGAGTCCGGCAGAGCACGTGTATCGTTCGTGCATAAATCTGCTTGATATGATTTACACTAGCACAATAATAATTATTTGCCACTTTAATACTAGAAATTTGATCGCGCTTCGATTCCTACGTCTGCACCTGCCAGTGTCTCTTAACTTAACTAGAAATACGCATAGAATATCTACGATTGGAAGGGAAGGGATGGAATCACACAAAATTTAGTTTAAAAACCACCTAATTACCTTTTATGAGCGTATATTACACAAATATATGTATTTTTTGGCAACTAACACAATAATATGTTAAATTCACTCCTTTTTTATTCATTTTAATGGGCTCACTCAAAATTTCACTAAAAATGCAAGTAACTCAATAATTTTCTTAGTTTTACTCAAGGCGATTTTTTACAGTGTAGAGCAGTAAGAGCCAACAACAACTTTTTGCTCTATAGAGTGCTCCTGGCTTATGTGCTGCTGCCTTGGCGATTTTGGTGACGTCATTACGCCAAGATATATTGTTTTCTACGTTTATGCCCAGAAAGCTTATGGATGAGGTTAGAGTCAGTGTCTGTTCTGTCATTGATAGGTCAGGTCCGGCGGTGTTTGCTTTTTTTGAGGAGACAGATGCTTGAATCTTTCCTGCATTAAACTGGACTTTGTTTTCCTCACGCCATTCCACGATGGCGTTCATATCCTCATTGATGGCAGCAATCTGATTTTCTCGCTCGCTTTGAGAACGAGCAGCGATCATTGGAGTACGTGAAATGAATGAGGATATAAGAGTACTGTCGTCTGCAAAGCTGTGAATAGAATTACTTGTCCTGTCCAAGAGATCGTTGATATAGAGCAAGAACAGTGTGCATTATACACCCTTGAGGAACTCCTGCATTGATTTTAAATTCCTCTGAGAGATGTTCATCAATACCAACTCAGATGCTTCGATCCCTTAAGAATTAAAAAATAGATAATTAATGCTTTAATAATTACAAAAATATTTTGTAGATATGTTAGTATTGGAAAAAATCGTATAATAATCATGGTTTAGGCAGCCTTTATTACACTGTTCGAGCTGTTGCCTGTCCAAGTTCATCCCTGATTGACCATATAGCAAAGCACCCTGAAGACAGCCTTCCACTCAACAGCATAATGTGCTCCTAAAACGAAGATCGCTATCAATGGACAGTCCCAAGAATTTTGTCACTCCCTCCTCCCTTAGTGGATCACTTTTCAGTTGCAACCTCCGCATGTTGCACCTGAATCCCATCACGTTTGTCTTTTCTGCGTTGAATGTAAAACGGTTTGAGTCACACCAATTTTAATTGCAAAAAGGTCCGCAGCTATATTATCTTTCAGTTGTTCAGGATTGTCGTTATGCCACACGACAGAGGTATCATCAGCGAAAAATGTAAATTCTCCCGAAATGTTAATTTAAACCTATTCATTGACATAGATCAGAAATAGAAGGGGCCCCAAAACTGATCCCTGTGGAAGCTGCAGAGATGACGACCTCTGGTCACATGTAACCACTGACTGACTCCGACCTCCAAGGTATGATCAGAACCAAGGAAGACTAGAGCCCCTAAATCCATACTTTTCAAGCTTCATGAGCAGCATCCGATAGTCGGCGCAGTCAAACGCCTTGGAAAGGTCACAAAATATTGAAGCCACTGCCTGTCCCTGATTCATATAGGTATATACTCTCTCCAGAAAGCTGAAGATGGCATTGTGGGTTCCTTTTGAGCTCTGAAATCCAAATTGATCAGAAGAAAGTAGAGCACGTGACCTTAGGTAATTCCACATTTTTACCTTTACAATTTTGTCAATGGTCTTTGCCAGGGTGGATAAAAGGGAAATGGGGCGATAGTTTGATGGATCTTCCAAGTTTCCACCCTTATGTAATAGTATAATTATCGCAGACCTCAAACAAGCAGGAAACACTCCTCTGTACCAGGAGTCATTGATTACCCATGCTAAGGCCTCCAAAGCATTGTCCGGCAACCTCAAAAGCACCTCGACCGAGATTTCATCCTCTCCGCAAGATTTCTTGTTCTTAATTCCGAGAAGAGCATCTCTAACTTCTGCAGCATGAGTGGGGAGGAAACCGAATGATGGTGGCACAGACACATTTGTCATGTAACAGGGAGGGTCATCCAACGGAGGCAGTTTCTGAGTCAAACTCTCAGCTATAATGCAATAAAAGCTGTTTAGTGTGTTGGGATCAATGTGGGCATTTTCGCTGTTATGCCCCGATTTAGCACGCAGTTCATTAATTATAGACCAGCTCTCCCTCTGCTTGTTATTAGCTCTTGTAAGTGTGCTTTGATAGTAAAGCTCCTTAGCAGTCTTTATAAGTTTCCGATATATTCTGCGGTATTTATTACAGTATGCAACAATGTAATCATTGCAACAGAATTTCTTCATCTACCTAGTTGAGCGCACGCAGATTAGCTCCAGACAGCCTTAAGCCTTGAGTAAGCCATAGTTTACGCTTCTTGGGTTTGTGCTTAATCCAACGCAGTGAAAAGGCTCGGTTGAAGACATTAAGCAAAATGGAATGAAACGAAGTAATTGGTTCCGGGGACAGACGCACACCTAACCAGTTCACACTAAGACCAAGTTGGCAAAACTTATCAAAGGCAGATGTGCTAAAGATCCTACCCCGTTTACGCTATGTTTGTCTCTCAGTCAAACCCGTGAATGTACAGCCAACTGCCTCGTGATCAGAGAGACCTGGACTCAATACTGAACAGGACACATTATCAAAATTGGAACATATAGTCAAGAGTACTTGATGTATGTTTACTTATACGAGTCAATGATTCAACATGCATCTTTAGCTCGTAAGACACAAGTAAATTAAAAAACATTATGGTATTTAAAGAGTTTCTATCACTAAAATTAATGTTAAAATCACCAGAAAGTAATATGCTTGACCCAGATGAAATTCCAGATAAAGCAATGTCAAGCTTATCAAAAAATTAATTTACATGTGATGAAGGGTAATGATAAATTCAAAGAATATACAAATTGTTTTTCTTACAATAACAGGCTGAAACCTCAAATGAACACTCCTGCATTATATCATTAAACTTATCTACGATTACGCCTAATGTTGTTTAACAGTGCAATAGCAAAATTTTCTCATAAAAATGCTTGGTGCCTTAATGGAAATATATATGTGAAAAGTGATAATGTGGTTAGTAGAATCAATAGCGAACAGGACTTGAATGACTTATAGTCTGATTTTACTTAAAATTAAATAGATAGGGCACCTGTACTTCGGTGCATTATTTTAATTGGTTACTTACCAATTGCATAACGGCATTGATTTAAGTATTTATGTTGACATCTTTAAAGTCCTTCTTTGTGGTTAA
>MU185800.1:39758-54938 GCA_016904865.1 Pissodes strobi | reverse complement strand
ATTTAAGTATTTATGTTGACATCTTTAAAGTCCTTCTTTGTGGTTAACGGAGCATAAGGGCAGGAACATAGAAATTTAGTAGGTGCTGATTGCGTATTCTATGTTTGTGTGTACTTGCTTTTTTTTGTGTAGACTTTTTGTATATTTTTTTTATATACTAATGTTATGTATATCTTGTATATTATGTGTGAATGTACTTTTTCCAAAAGGTAATGTTTGTAAGTATTTCTTTACATTGCGGGATTTGGTGATTGCTCACTTTTTGTTTCCTTGTTGAATGGAACTTAGCTATATTTTTTCAGTGCAGTTTTGTTGCAGTAGGATTATGGTTGTATCATTTTTTTTTCCTCTTTTTTGTTATAACATCTGCTATTATCTCTGTCTATTTTGTGTTATATATTTTTTAAGTTAAGGTTTTTCTTTTTCAAGCTTATGTTTTATTTTTTCTTCTTATTTTCAATATTTATTTATTTTTTAATTATTTTTTATGAGGTACTTTGTTCTGGCTCTGGTTGCGTCCTGTCCCGCCCGTTGCGTCTGGCCTCATTGCTGTTAATATATATTTTTTTAAATATAAGTAATCCTTGTTCTCGATTTTTAATTGTAATCATATATGGATAGGCTGACTGGCATGTGTTGCTCGGCTGCTTGCTACAACGGCTTAGTTTAACAATGAAAATAGCTCACCTTAACATACGATCGGTTTTCACTGGTTTTAATGACTTTTCAATTTTGGTTCAAGAACAACAATATGATATAATTTTATTAACAGAAACGTGGCTTTCCCCAGAAATTCCTAATGAAACAGTTTCTTTACCAGGGTATATATTTTTTTAGAAAAGATAGAATTGCCAGAGGGGGTGGCGTTGGTGCTTACGTGCGGGAAACTGTTACGGCCAGGGTTCTTGATTTTGACCTTCAGGTAAGTGATAATCTAGAATTCTTGTTTCTTAATATAAAACTACCTTCAATGTCTTTGGCCACTGGTGTTTTATATAGACCACCTAATACTAACATAAATAATTTTATAAATGATATTGACAATATTTTATCCATTGTATGTCCTGAATTCGATGAAGTGATTTGTATGGGAGACTTTAATGTCAACTTTTTTAATTTACAAAATCCAGTTTTAAATTGTTTTGAGTCTTATGGTTTTACACAAATATTAAATGAGCCTACTAGAATAACAGGTAGAACCAGCACATTAATTGACCCAATTTTTGTAAGTAACCGTGATATTGTAACTTCCTTTGGCACTATTTCTTGTGAAGAAATCTCTGATCATAATCTTGTTTATAGTAATTTTAAATTAAACTTTTCCAAGCCTAAACCAAAAATAGTAACTTACAGATGTTTCAAAAAATTTATTTATAATGATTTCTTGCTGGATCTGCAAAATATAGATTTTTTCCATATATTTTTAGAGAAAAATATTGATAAGAAAATAACAGTCTTTAATAATTTACTCTTATCAGTCTTTAATAAACATGCTCCAATTAAACAGTCTAGCTAGAGTAACAAAACCCAAAGCTCCTTGGCTAAATGAAAATATTAAAATAATTAAAAAGTTACGTGAAAGGGCTTTATCAACTTACAAAAGAACACGTTTGGAAAATGATTGGAATGAGTACAAACGAATACGTCATCAGACTGTATCTATTATAAGGCAAGCTAAAAGAGATTATCTGCAAAATACATGTCAGGAGAATAACTCTGTAAAAACATGGAAAACATTAAGTAATTTAAATGTTCGCGCAAACACAAGAGGTAGAAGTGCTATTCCTGATGGGCTTTCAAGCCCTGAAAATATTAATCAGTATTTTTCTAGTTTTCTTCAAAATGTTTCTAATAATTGCAATAACAAAATTGATTTTTATGAAAACAACTCTTTTAATGTGCATAATAGTTTTACATTTGGTTTGGCAACTCTTGAGGAAGTGCATAATGTTTTATTTAGTATAAAGACTGAGGCATGTGGATGTGATGGTATTTCTAGCAAAATGCTTAAACTATGCAGCCCTTTTATTGATATTTATGTCTTACATATTATTAACTGCTGTATCGAGCAAAACTATTTTCCTATACTATGGAAGTCAGCTATAGCTAAACCATTACCTAAAAATAATAATCCACACAGTTATGGCGATCTTAGGTTAATTAGTATTCTGCCAGCAATATCTAAAATCCTTGAAAGGGTGTTATATAATCAAATATTTATGTTTTTCATAAATAACAATATTTTAAGTAATAAACAGTGTGGATTTCGAAGAAATTTTAGTACCGCGACTGCGCTGGCCTCGGTCTATGATGATATTATAAGAGCGTGTGATGATGGCCGGGTTACTGTATTGGTTCTATTAGACTTTTCTAAGGCTTTTGATACTATCGATCACCGCTTGCTATGTTCAAAATTAAAGTATTATGGTTTCGATCATTCTGCAGTTAACCTAGTTAAATCATATTTACACGAAAGACAGCAGAAGGTTGTTCTTAATGGTGTCTCTTCTAACACAATTCCAATACTCTCAGGTGTCCCTCAGGGCTCTATTTTGGGGCCTTTACTTTTTATCATATATACAACAGATATTTTAAATTCTATTAAAAAATGTGGAGTAACTGCTTATGCCGATGACACGCAACTCTATTATCCTTTTGAAATTTCTAATATTCGGGAAGCTGAGACTGTAATTAATAATGAATTAGATCTCATTCGATCGTTATCAGTGGAGCATAATCTATTGCTAAATTCTAAAAAGTCAAATCTTATGTGCTTTGGAAGTGTCAAAAATCGTACTTATGCCAAAGAAAACCTAAGAATAAAAATTGATAATAATAACTTACTCTTTGTTAAATTTGCCAGAAACTTAGGATTAATTGTTGATGAAGATCTGAGATTTGTAGAGCATATTAAGCACTTAAATAAAAGAGCATATTCCTCTTTAAAACTTATTTATGGTAGTCGTGGCATACTGAATGATAAATTAAAAAAAGTGTTATGTGACACTTTAGTACTCTCACATTACAATTATTGTGATTTTATATATAGTAATGCCCTTTATTTAAACGATAAAATAAGAATACAAAAGACACAGAATACATGTTGTAGATTGATTTTTGGTCTTAGAAAATATGATCGTATTTCGCATAAAATATCTGATTGTAATTGGCTTAATATGGAACGTCGTCGAATGCACCATCTTGGTAACTTTGTGCACAATTTGCTCATAACGCCACATTCCTCCTCTTTACTGAAATCAAAATTTATTTCCCGTGCCGATATTCATAACATTAATGTAAGAATACGAAATAAATTTACAATACCTCGACACAAAACTGCAATGTTTCAAAGAAGTTTTATTTATAATGCTATCAAGCTATATAATTCTTTGCCAAATGAGTTTCGTCATTTTAACATTAATAAGTTTAAATTTAAATACCGTTCATTGTTGTTTGGTGAGCAGTCGAGGTGAGGCGCATTTTGTGGCAGTTGTGGGCTGGATGTT
This sequence comes from Pissodes strobi, assembly GCA_016904865.1. Lineage (NCBI taxonomy): Eukaryota > Metazoa > Arthropoda > Insecta > Coleoptera > Curculionidae > Pissodes > Pissodes strobi. Next base: position 51,432 of record MU185800.1, on the reverse strand, counting down.
TGTGGCCGGGGAGGTGGGGGCTGCCGGAGCTAGACACTACTTTAGTATTGATTCTTTTTTTCTATTTTTTTATTTGCATATTATTATTTTTGTTATAATATTATTTAATTTGGGAAGTTAACGACTCCAGGCTGTTGGTTGAGTACGAGTAGCACTCATGCTAGACTTCGCCACCCTGGAAATCGTTTCTTTTCTTGTGTTTCTTTGTTTTTTTGTATAAAGAAATAATTTATATATTTTTTTCTTTTATGTTATTTTGGTAATAAAAGGCGTTATTTATTTATTATAAATCTGTATTTAGGATTTAATCTTCTAGTCAAAATCAGTGTGCCACCATGCAATGAATTCTCCCTACAAAAAAAACAGAGACCGGTGTATATTCCGCTACAGAGAAACACTCATCCTGTCTCAACCAATGTTCAGTAAATAAAACTACATCAGGAAATTTACAATGATCCAAAAATACATGTAAATTGTTACAATTACCTCTTAAGGACTGAATATTAAGAATTAACACAGATAACTTACTCCTACTGTCATTATATTTGTCAAAAACCTCCTTAGTTGGAGGTGAAGCTATAAAAAATTACTTTTTCATTCTCTCCTCTACGAAATTATAATTTTCTGTTTTAAAAGGGCAAGCGAAAGCGAAAGTAAAACATGCTAGGTGATACGTTGCTAAGTATGAAAAACTTTCGTGCCCTGGATGACGAAAGAAATAAAAATGACAAGTTAGTAATGTCAAAAGTTATTTATTTAGAATACAAATTAAATGTAAAATTACAACTGTTATATGAACCTGAAATATTTAATGGCAAATGTTGATTGATATCTTGTCCAAAAGCAACGGCGGCGGTGGCACTGGAAATGTTGGATTGTTTGTCTTTAAATTCTGTTTCTGAATGTTTCTTTTGCTGCATAGAGATAGATTTCTCGAACATGATTTTATTAGCAACTTCTATTTTATGAGTCACTGAGTCTGCTATATATCCTTCCGCTACCTCTGACGACTTCCATCCCCCGTGTCTTTTCATATCTAAAATGTCCACACCTGGGGCATTTGCTAGTAATGTAGAGGATGTTCTTCGAAACGAATGACCGGTGTACTGATTTGGATTGGAAATTTTAAGAAATTTAGCTATCTCGTACGGAATTTTTGAAATTGTATGCTTTCCAACTACCTGATTTACACATCTTCCGCGCTCATACCGATAAAAAAAGCGTTCATCTTGAGCATTTTGTGGTCGAAGTTTCATATAACGATTAACAAATGTTACCCAATCTTCTATAACTACAAAACTTCTTTGCACATTATTTTTGGTAGTTAAAATCTGCACTAACATAATACAATTTTTATACTCCACATCCTTCACTTTTAAATTGTAAAGCTCGTCAGTTCTGCACGCCCCAGCTACTCCAAAAATCGCTACTACTTTTTTCATTAAATATATTTCATCAGGAGCTTCTAACAAAAACTTTGATATATCATCCTTTGTAAATACCTGAGATTTTCGAGGTTGATATCCGTCATTCTTCCTTTTTATGAATGCCTTTAAACGGGCAAATTTTGAAATATCCTGGTTCTTTTTTAATGAAATAGTCAATTTCAACATTGAATATTCTGACCACAATGTAGCAGGAGATAGTGTCTTCGATTTTTCTAAGAAAAATGCCAATAATGCGTCTTCCGTTATTATGGACACATCTTTAGTTGTACACCATTTAACGAAATTTTCATAGGCTTGATTGTACCGATTTTTTGATTTATCCGGTAACAAACTACTGCACGCAATATTCGCTGCTTCTTCAATAGAACTCATGTTTTGTTAAACTCTCGCTAAATACCAAAGTTATGTTATATTAAATTACTATTCAATAATGTTATTATTTGATAAGTGTCAAACTAATATTTTTTTATTGACATGAATGTTACCTTAGTAACGTTAACAACCAACTGTGATACTGGCATTTTTATAACAATAAGCCGCCTTATATCCATTTTATTACAATCGATTGGGGATTTTCAGCATCAAATTTAAATATGTGTATTTTAAGAAATCGAGAGGGGAGAATGAAAAGTTTAATACATTACACGCTGCGAAAGACCTTTCAGGTGCTTGGAGTTTTTTAAATAGCCTCGGCTACGCTACGCTTTGCCTCGGCTATTTAAACACACCTCGCACCTAAAAGTAAACTTTCGCAGCTTGTAATGTAAATAACTATTCATTCTCCCCTCTACGAAATTATAATTTTCTGTTTTAAGAGGTCAAGCGAAAGCGAAAGTAAAACATGCTAGGTGATAGGTTGCTAAGTACGAAAAACTTTCGTGCCCTGGGTGATGAAAAAAATAAAAATGTCAAGTCAACGTTGTCAATGTCAAACGTTATTTAGAATAAAAATTAAATGTAAATTTACAATTGTTATATGAACCTGAAATATTTAATGGCAAATGTTGATTGAAATCTTGTCCAAAAGCAACGGCGGCACTGCCAATAATGCGTCTTACGTTATTAGGGACACATCTGTAGTTGTACACCATTTAACGAAATTTTCATAGACTTGATTGTACCGATTTTTAGATTTATCTGGTAACGAACTACAACTGCACGCAATATTCGCTGCATCTTCAATACAACGAGAATAATTATTAATTTCTCGATGCTTCAATAGAACTCATATTTTGTTAAACTCTCGCTAAATACCAAAGTTATCAACTTAACTATTCAATAATATTATTATTTGATAAATGTCAAACTAATAATTTTTAATTGACATGAATGTTACCTTAGTAACGTTAACAAGCAACTATGTGATACTGGTATTTTTATAACAATAAGCCGCCTTATATCAATTTTATTACAATCGATTGGGGATTTTCAGCATCAAATTTGAATATGCTTATTTTAAGAAATCGAGAGGGGAGAATGAAAAGTTTAATACATTACACGCTGCGAAAGCCCTTTCAGGTGCTTGGAGTTTTTTAAATAGCCTCGGCTACGCTACGCTTCGCCTCGGCTATTTAAACACACCTCGCACCAAAAAGTAAACTTTCGCAGCTTGTAATGTAAATAACTATTCATTGTTAGAGTCGGGAGCAATGTCAGAAACAAGCACTTTCTGCCCCAGACTTACACCATTTTGAGGTTGTACATGAGATTCTACAGTTGAGAAATTTGAGGAGGAGTTATATAAATCATCAGATTTAACAAATACCAGATTTGACTTTACTTTAACATTACAACTTAATATGCCAACAATATGGGCACACATACCATTAACATTTAATTTGACACCGTGTTTTGAATTGATGTCCAAAAAACAAAGCATACCCTGAACACATTTACTTATCCTAAAAACAAATTGATAAAAAGCGAAACGCTGAAAATCCGGTAAGATGAAGCTTTGGAATGCGGGATTTGACGTCATGTTCCTGTTGATCGCACGTCGAGTGTAATCGGACCTTAATTAACGAAATTACAGAAGACCACAAGATCGTACAAATTCATGCACCATATAAAATTCACTTGGTAAAAAAACCGAATGACAACGAACTATTTGAGGCCGATAATAATTAAAATTTAACTTTCAAAATTTGTTTTCAGCTATAGGATTTTTTTTTCGAAATATAACAATGTCATGAGGTACGCAGCCAACCGGCAGAAGAATAAAATGATTGGGCTGGAATATCTCGTGATCGTCTAATTTGTAATTTTTTCTAACTTTTTGAAGTTAGTATTGATTCAATATTATTGATAATAAAAAGTATTACTTCAAACATCGGTTGGTATTCTAACAGAATGGCACACCTGTATTACGTTGAAATATTTTCTGATCAATCGATTGAAAGAAAAGATTTTCAGAATGGCCCGTACGGTCGACAGATTTATCTCCATTCCATCGTAAAAGAATGCTGTCAAATAATTCCACAAATACTCCAGATTATGCGCGAAACAATGCACATGAGTATTTCTGCCTGTACGGGGTAGCCAAACGAAAAATGTGCACCTCGATTTTCAGTATTTATAATGAAAATGTGGAAAAACGCTGGGATCCGTCGATTTTGGATCCGAGGGGAAAATATGCTTCACCTTTTTTTGATGTGAAAATATCTTACGCGGCGGTATGAGGGTAAATCTCGGCAAATGGGACGGAAATGTCCAAACGGATGTGGACGGAAATGTGTGGCTGTGACATCATAACCATGCGCAGTGATTTTACGAGGGCTGCTCAAATATTTGTGCATTTCGATATAGGATATGTTTACACATCAGTGTCTCGAGTACTAGCAGACTCGTTCAATTTTTTATCTACGTAGCTTCATCATACAAAGGTTAAGTTTCACCACCGTAACATTGCTTGATTGTTAACTTTTAGTGAAATCTAATTATTTTATTCTATGGTTAGAAATTATCAAAATATTTATTCAAATAACGACGATGCGCGAGTATCCGTGACTATGTTTAACGAACGACCATCTGAAAAAAAAATGGGGCCGATGTTTACGAGGATGTTTATGTATTACAACTGGTTAACAAATACCTATAGCAATAGTGAATCAGTGGGGAAATTAAAAGAGGGTAAATGAAAAGGATGAGGAGGGAAAACTGTTATTTTAGGTCATGTAGTCATCGAACCAGAGAGTTCTAAAACAAAATAAGTTTCAGCCTTTTAAAATACGATTACTTTCTTGAAAAAATAAACGATGGTTTCGGATCGCCGAGTGCATTTCTGTGAAGTGTAACAATAATAATCCAAACTATTTGTTCAACATCTGTTTATCGATTCATTTTCCGCTGACGATATTATCAATAGGTATAACCCCCAATATTGGTCAGATGAAAATTCCAAAGTATTTCATGAAGTACACACGTAGCATCCCCAAAAATTAACTTATTGGGCGGGTATTTAAGGAGGTAACTTCACTGACTCCTTTTTTTGCCTGGAAATTTTGATGGTTAAAGGTATCTGGAATTGTTAAAGAATGCTGTTCGTCCAGCCCTCGCAAAAAAGTAGAAATTAAAGGTCATGCAACCATATTTTTTCAGCAAAAAAATGCACCTCCTCATTTTCAGAAGAAACTTTCCTTAAAACTAATTTGGAAGAAGAGGTCAAATTGAGTGGTCACCAACATGAGGCAACGCCTTGAACAAAATTTATTACATTACATCGTGGGCAATTCTTCATGCAATATTAAGCATACCTATAGAGTTGGTAGTCATAGGAATCCAGAAATAATATGTTAAATAACTGCTTCTACCTCGTGAAACCTAGATTTGATGGAACGCATTGGAGCTTCGTTTCAGCCATATGCTTTTTCAGGGACACGCTCCATCTATTTCAACATCCACTCAACTCAGTCTGGATTTGAACATACCAATAGATTAGATATACGAATTTTTCACCATTTGGCACGCGTTTTCGATTTATTGCATGCGACACACTTTTTAAATTTTGCGGGATTCTCATTCTCGAGCTACATCAGCCTTTCAAATATTCACTCGTCTCCCTAGATTTTTGATCGATAATTCGATTATACATACTCATTGGATCATGAAAAGTATTCGAATACAATTTACATGACTAGATATATTAGCAATGCTTTCTGCATGTCAGTACAGAGAATTTACATTGATATAGTACAATGGGATTGCAGCCATACCATCTCTAAGCTGATCATACTGATTTATTTCCAAAGAGATCATAAAATGGCATCTAGCCACCTTCTTTGGAAACTAAAATATTTAACAGTAAATCCCGAGGGATTGTCTGTGCAAAATTCGAAAACACGTGCTCAAAATTATGCAAAAATCATACAATATATTAAGGGTGTCTTCAAAACAATGTTTTGATATGGGGGCAGTTACTCGTAGTAACTGCCCCGAGAGTTGCAGCTCGAAAGTTTAAAAATATGGTTGCACAATTTTTCCGAAATCGTACACCCTGTAAATATCAACCCCCACTAAGTTAACTGGAAGTAAATGATCGGAAGGCGACATCTTAAAAGAGGGAAGTGTCCAAAGTTGGAAAACGCGTCTCCAAAAATCCTACAAGCTATGGATATGTTCAAAGCCACACTAAGTTGAGTGGGGGGGAGAAGGCTACGAGTAAATTTCCGGAAGGCTCGAAAGTGTGGAAAGAGCAAAGATCGAAAATGAGTGGGTGAATGAAATTAGTCATTGGGGCACAGACCGCCCAGAGTGCGGCTTGACTATCAGAATGAATTACTACTTCCTCTTCCTTTCTTTATCTTACCTCGTCCATTATTGCATTAAGATGGCTTGAAACACTTTCCCATGGAGAAACTTTTCCGGGTGCCGCAATTCTCCAAGAAGACTGTTGTCCTACCAGTCATGACCCATCGATGTGGCATATGACAAACTTACCTCTTCGCGATCCCATTGCCTCTTTGTTAGTACGGTCACTGTGTTTGCTCTCTTCAATTTCAGCCTGTCATCGTGTACTACGACTCTGTATGAGAATAAGTATATCTGCCTTTAGATAATTTTTTCTGTGTCCAACTATCTCTCAACGCTTTTTCTGCAGGAACAATTGTCCCGCAATAGAAAGAAGGAAGACATATCCTCCTGCATTCCCCATGCCTCGAGTGGTGGAAGGCTCAGCAGGACATCAATGCTGCTGTTGGCGTTGTTCTTATGCTCCCTGTGATGGCGAGAGACACAAATGAAGCGACGCAAACTTTTTAATTCATGCACTGGTGATGATGTCACGCGGCAGAGCGTTGGCCTCTGAATTTAAGGAGGTTTTGTACGAGACCATGATTCGAAAGAGATTTCGGCTTTTGTCCCAATCGATCAATCTCAACAATCTAAAAATCCGCTGCACGATTACTGATGTAGATTACCATGCCACGTTTGTATTATAATTATCCAGATAATTATGTTTTGGAAATAATTTTATTTTTTTAAATTAATATTAAAAGGTAATAATATTATTCGAACAAAAAGATGAACATACACGAAATAATATTGATGACAAATATTTTACCTACAGTACGTATCGTTATATATCAATCCGCAAATAACCGCAACACTAGCGGGGTACGTACGATCGTCGGCAGACCACAGTATAAATAGAAATACTTACGGGATGCGAAAGGAAAATGTTTATAAATGCCTAATGGATTAAAATGGAAATTTCGGTCGTTATTGATTGGTCTTCATTTAACTCCTAGATCTTGTAGGGGTGAAATTTATATATTTTTAAAATTCTTTGAAAGCTGGTACGTGAAACACCTGAAACACCGACACTTCTGTTGCTTCGTTCCGGATAATATTCTCAATATTCCTTTTTTATTTTCGACTGATAACTTTCCATTAAATATCGCCATTAGATCAAGTACATAACATTGTGAAATAAATGCTTATCTGGATATATTTCACTGAAAAGTCGAGAGGCAGTTTGAGCACTATCATCATTTTTTGAAGAAAAGAGACATCAATTCTTTCTGCAATGGTGCAGGGCATTTTTGAGCGCATTTTTAACAATAAACACGAGGCACTTTCTTTAAAGAACCAATCTATAGCGAATTAAATTTCGTAACGAGCAACAAAAGAATATAATTTGGAATGTTGGTAAGCAGCCTTTCATCAGAATAGGCCATCAATTTTACCTCGAATTTTACTAATAATGAGAGCATAATGTTTACTCAATTGACTTCAACTAAGCAAAAATCCACGAAAAAACATATTTTGGTTATTATTATCTACTAAGGTAATTGGCTATTATGCGTAACCATATTTGACAATCGCGGTTTTATAAGAATGGCCATTACAGTTATTAACTACTTAAAGGAATTGTAAAAGTTGTGCAAATATCAGTCAGAGCTATTACAGATGGAAGATGGAATCCACTTAAAGCAGATGCTTTATGACTGTAAAATATCATTTTAAAACAGAGCTAGGTACATAATATTTCAGAATACAGATAAGCCCGTCCGAACTTGGAACCGCTCCTCGTAACAAAGAGAATTATCGAATACTTAGCAACAATTTCATTGTTTTAAGTTATCTGGGTCTTCGAAAGGCCAAGAGAATATTGTAATATAGAAACAAATAAGGAAATTGTGCGCGTCTTAACCAGGTCGGCAGATGTAAAACAACGGGTTCTAGGCAGCTTGAAATTAAAGAAGAGCTTAAGGTTAAAGGTAAGTGGATGTCTCCTCTCTCGGGATGTATAAGGCCTGTGAATTGGCTCGCTTCGTGAGTTTGCATAGACATTTTTTGCTCCGCAATTCTGATTTCTAGAGAAACTTACGAGTGTCTTATTTGCTCTGTGCAAAAAAGGTTAATTAGGCCTTTGCATTATTCACCGAATTCTATATCCGGATGGCATGTCGTGAATCGTTTCGTTAAACTTTGTACACCGATAGATTAAATTTGAACTTTCGTCTTAGATCAATTAACTTGTGCAGATAGGTTTAGAATTAATTGCATGTTACTATTTAGCCATACTCACCCTTCCTCTATATGTGCAAGCAGTCCTTTTTTAATGCCCCCTCCCCTCCCCTATTTTTTGGATGAATCAAATTTAGAAATTGAAACTTGGAATCAAATAGTGGTTATATAAATTTACAAATGGTCGCGAGGAGCTATTTGGAATTGGAAACAAAACTTTAAATGGGAAAGGGTGGTTCTAAGCGAGTACTTTATAATCCTGGAATATAAAGTCACTCAATACAAAAAGGAGGCATTTTTAATTAAGAGGAAAAAATCTTAGGCATGTCGTTCAAAAGATGCTGGTCCGGTACTTCTTGACAGATAAAAAGTCTCTTTGGGATTTTTCGATAAGCATTTTCAAATACAGCGATGTCAATATTTTGGCAAACGTTTCTTATCCCTCCTTTAACATAAATCCAGAATAGAGGTAGTATAGAAGCACATTTACTGTTGGCAACAAACGTTATCTTGTATAGAAAGAATTTGTCTAATATGTCGGGGCTAGCGGGCCAAAATATTTTTATTGGGATCTCGGTTTTAAACAGTGTTAAAATGACCTATTCTCGCATTAGAAATAATAAACTTGGCAAATAGGACTAGCTTTTTACTGTTATAATTGCATTTACTAATTTTAAATTTGTTATTTTTGACAACGGTGTTAAATTTCTTCCTCGAAACGTCAAGCATTTTCAAGTTCTCTTGGGGTTTTCAGCTTTTTTAGGGTCCTTAAACCAGCGCTTGTGAAATTTACATCCTGGAGCCAAAGTCGAAGTGACCTTATTCAAAAATTCTCCATAAAACTGAGGTGGAAAGTGTCTTAAGACCACATGACGGAAGTGAAAACTTCAATAATGTGAGGTTAACATTATGAAATACTAGTATTTGTGACGTGTAAACATCTTACGCGGAGGTATGAGGGTAATCTCGAAAAAATGGACAGAAGTGTGAAACCCGGATTTGACATCATAACCATGCGCAGTCTACTTCAGCGCTTCCTTGTAAAATATGTTCTTTTTAACGCCAGAATATAGGCAACCAATTCCAAATAAGTGGTTGCTTATATTCAGACGTCACGAAGACGAAATATACTCTTTACGAGGGATGCTCAAATATTTGTGAACCATACAAAATACCAAGAGCTTTAAAAAAATATCCAGTTATACGCTATTTAAGCTGGATATGGACCCGATGACTTCACCTATAGTGCGGCTGTCGCGAGATTCGGATGCGGCTAATGGTCGTTATTTGCTGGCTAGATTAAGGGACCCCTCCATATTAAAGGCTCTTCGGCTATTCCTTGCCTATCTCCATGACCAACCCTTCAGTGTGTGTTTTGAAGGGCACACCAACACTAGCATCAAATTACCTCTGGCTTCGGAGGGACTTCCTAGTGACGCTGACTCCTTGCGTAAATTGAATTATCGCTTCCACGACGCCTACGGTATTGGTTCGGCTGAGGTTGAAGCGGATCTCTCTGCCTTCAGGTCTTTCTTTTCATTGGATAGACTTCAACACCTTTAGAGAGTTAAGGAAAATCATAGCAATTATTTTTCTACTGGCTCTTCGATTAGAGGGGGGAATTTTTAGGTAGATTGACGTGAACAGAGGATCAAGCACCCTCTGAAAAATTGGATGATGGCAAGCTTAGTGTTTTTTCTTATTAATAGTCAGTCCTTAAGACACAAAACAGATTAATTATTTCTTTTAATTTTCCAGAAATTATTGACATAACTGAACATTGGTTAAATGTTGATGAGCATGTGTTTGTCAAAAACTATACTACAGTAACTAGATTTAATAGAAGTAATTTATCTCATGGAGGTACTATGATAATGTCCACTAACAACGACTTTTCGGCAGTAACTAAGTTCGATAATTCATTGTCTGAGAAAGTATTTGAATTTCCCATCGTCTATCATAGTGCTTATGACCTCTATATTGTTTGTATTTACAGAACACATGACGTTGACATGCATATATTCAGTCAAAGATTACCGAGCTTGCTTGAGTCCCTGCCTTTAAAAAGCAAATTAATTTTGTGTGACGACATTAATGTGGACTTTTCCAGTGTGTGTGTTGCTCGAGAATCTCTTCGGTCCATTTTCGACTCTTTTGGTATAATCATGCATATTAACATTAACTCACCAACTATAGGATAACTAAATCTAGTTCTAGTACTATAGACTACGTCGTGTCATCTTTTGATCCGTTTGACTGTGCTGTGTTTAACTTGGGTTTCTCTGATCATGAGGCAGTATTAACAGAATTTCCGGTAAAGTCCAAATGCAAAATTGCTTGACGCAAATTATGCCGTATTTTTTTTGGACAAAAATTTTTTAAATTTCAAGCGCCTAGGTCTATCAACTAACTGGGTTGTCCTCTCTGATGATGTCGATACCGAATTTTTTACATTGCGGTAAGCTATCATAAAATAAATGATCATTACCAGAGATATTGTGTTTTTATTCAGTCTCAATCTTACCTGTAAAATAAAGTTTTTGCAGATACAAGTTCTCACTTATTCCAGATTTTGTAAATGTGAGCAAGATATGAGCAATCACATGGATAAGCCGATGTTATAAAATTAATTCATAACCATTATCAATACTCTTATATTCGCATTTGTTTACAAGTATATCATTAATAATTGAATATATATTGGAATTATTGCCGCATATGGACCTAAACAGAAAATGTAAGAATATGCCCGTATCGCAAACCAGACTTATTGATCGTGTTTACAAACACTGTGTTATCCGCTGTTATCACATCAGCCTTAAAAAATTGTAAATATGATTTATCACTAGTTAAAAAGAAACTGAAACATAGACACTTGTAATAATAGTAATAATAATTAAAGATAAATATTAAGCAAAGAATTTATAACTAAAAACAAATAATATAGACTTGATAATTATAGCGCGATTGCAGCAAAGACGTAAAAATTATAGGGTGACTGAGCTTTCTATACACAGCAGAATAGCAAATGTCCAATTTTCTGCACACAAGGAAAAACAACATTATGAACTGGTAATAGGTCAGAAAAAAATAAAACGGTGAAGAAATGTGTAAAAATGTTGAAGTAAATCATTTTAAAAAAGGCCATTGCAGAAATGTTCAACGCATGTTTTATGGAGGGCATGCTCCTAATAATGGACTATACTTGCCTAATAATAATAATAATAATAATAATAATAATAATAATAATAATAATAATA
>MU185800.1:23645-39748 GCA_016904865.1 Pissodes strobi | reverse complement strand
TAATAATAATAATAATAATAATAATAATAATAATAATAATAATAATAGTAATAATAATAATAATAATAATAAATAATAATAATAATAATAGTAATAATAATAATAATAGTAAATATAACGATGAATAAATTACATCACTGAAAGCATCCACATTATTAGAAGAAGATAATATTACGAGTCTTCTCGATGGATAGAAATAGATGGTTTAACCTCGGGTTCAACATATTTGAAGATTTTTAAGCAAGGAGTAGTTGTTGTGAGGCGTAATCGAGGGAGTAATATACCCTCCTTGGAATATAACTAACATTGTATAATGGATTAATTTCAAAAGCTCTGACACTTGATAGGTGGAAAATCTAAAGAATTATTCCAGTTCCTAAGGTCAGCAATTCTAAAGATGTTTCCAAAAATTTCTGTTGCGCTAACTTGTACTGGGTTTTTGCTGCGTTGTGTCGCAATTTATTTTCAAAATTGTTGATAATTCCCAACAATATAGCAACTTTTTTTTTCTCAAAAAGCCCCGCCATATTTTTTTCCAAAATTTTTTTGTTGTGCTAAGTGTGCTAAAAAATGGAAACTGGCTCACGCTTAACTGTTCCAATATGCTGATAAAGTGGAAATTTTTTCTGGGCAAAAGACAATGGCGGGTGCGTTTTAAATCTAGCTATCGATTCATTAAAATATCTGCGAGACATGTGCCGCAGGGTAGTGTAATAGGTCCTTAGCTGTTTTGATTGTATGCTGTTGTCTTTTCTACATTTTTAACATTCCTTAAGTTACATCAATTTGCCGATGATACGTAAATAAGTATATTATTATTTTTCTCCAGATGATATTAAAAGAGAGTTTTATCCACAATAACGAAACAGAATTTTTACACTCGACGCGCGTTTCGCTAACCATGTTAGCATCATCAGGAGATGATTAAAACTCTTTTATTCATCTCCTGATGATGCTAACATGGTTAGCGAATCGCGCGCCGAGTGCAAAAATTATGTTTCGGTATTATGGACAAAACTCTGTTTTAGTGGATTTTGTCGAAGGTTCCAAACCCGAGTCCAAACCCCACCATAGTTCAGATGACATAATTAATTCTGATCTTGACTGCTGCTTTGGGCATCTCAATCCCGTAGACTTGTGCTGAATGAGGCAAACATCCGGCTGATAGTCGCCCTAGTTAGTCTTCAAACTGGCCATTAACAATAGCCTATAAACGACAGTAGAGGTGTGCATGCGTCTTGGTCTAAACATTGGTACTGACCTCGTGCATCCTCGGTAATTCAAAACTTGGACTGTTATACATGCATATCTAGGGGATCAACACCTGGTCGTCGGTGAGAGAGCTCAGTAACCTTACATCCAGGAAGTGATGCCGGCGGTAGCGTAGCTACCGGTAGGGCCGGTAAGGTCCCAAAGTGATGAAGGTAAAGCTAAGAAGATTCCCACGCAGCGTCTGACCTAGAGTGGGCGGCTGCAAACAGCGTCGGTTCTCCATGTAGGGACGGCTGAAATAAAACTCGCCAACCCGCCTAGCAAGCGTGGCGTTTGAAAGCGCAAAAACCTCCAAATGGCAAATTTTATAACAACAGGAAGTGTATCCCAGGTGGGTAGATCATCTAATGACAACTGCAAAAATGCAAAAGGGCTGCCTCAAGGATTCTGGGGTAAGCAAAAATTTGCTACAACCTTCCATCCATAATCACAGAGCAACAAAGTTACATATAGCAACGTTTAACATAAGGACAATGAAGTCCAACCATCGAATAGATGAACTGGAAGAACTGTTGCATATAAAATGGGACGTATTAAACTTGTGCGAAACTCGACGACCAGAGCTAAACACAAGTATAACCCCAAAATCAGGACACGTCCTATATTTAAACAACAAAGATACGAACACGCACTTGGGCGGTATAGGCATCCTTGTAAATAAAATAATCAAGGATAGAATAATAAAAATGAACTCAACATCAGCCAGCCCAAGTAACAAAAGAAGCTTTAATATGGTTTTCAAGACGTTACAGCCAAATGAATAAGACTCACTTAAAACCTTCTACTCTAGACAACCTCTTGAAGGCAAGATAAAGGCTCTCTTACAGCCAAAGGGCCCACTCCTATGAGGGTCTCAAGACCAAATCTTAAAGCTTGTTTAAAACCAACTTGCATTGAAATCGATTCTCTTATAATTGCCTTCAAGATAATCATAAAACTTTTAGCAAGTGCCCTTTGAAACCATAGGATTTATAGTGATCTAAGATTAGGATGAGTTTAAGAACTCTTAGATTTATAACATCTTTAGATAAAATTATCATAACCTGTAAACTAGTTACATCAAACAAATGTCCGTCATGTGATGTCGTCTAGTCGGTGATGCATTCCAACTCCTAAGAATAAACATGGAGGAAATGCAATACCAAAATCTGGTAAATTCGCCGAAATGGGAGACAAAAATTATAACGCAGTCGACTTTTTCGATGAAATATGGAAAGATACCTTCTAAAAATTAAACCGCCTTAAATTTACTGCTTTTAATGAAATTATTATTGACTAATTCTAAACAAGGTTTAATTATTGTAAACAAACTTAAAAATTTTTGCTTGTAATCTTATATTGTATTACTGTTAAAATCCTCGTATTTTTTAAGGTAGTAACTGCGAAATTTTGATAAAATTATTGAATAATATTAGCTCCCTAAATTATTTCCAATATGGAGGCTTGTGCTGTTTGGAATAATATGGCTTCTTATCATTTAAAACCTCAAGGTTTCTTAGAAAAAAGGCATAAATCCTATTAGTTTTGTCATAACCTTTTATTTACTGTAATTAATCAGTTTACTCCTAACTGTTCCTTAGAGTAAAGCTTCTTAGTCTTGAACAAGGTTGCTCGGCCTGCTCATAAAACTACTTGGACTTATCACGGTGTCGCATAAGTCTTCTACCGCTGCGATCAAGTTTTCCGCGCCCAATTAGATCACCATAACCTCATATTTTGTCCAGTTTTATGTTGATCTACATTTTCATTTATTATCTTTAAAGATTGCAACTTTTTTTTTTGAAATTACCATTTCTTGCAACTTAAGTATTTATGTGAAATATTTTTAATTTTTAAGGAAATTATATTGAACACCGCTACTGAATCACGACAGAATGACAAGATGGCCGCTTTAAAAAAGCTCTAGGCGATAGGAGTTAAAGTAATGGTTTAAGAAAGCAATAGAAAAGTCCAACAGGATTTTGTAAAGATTATATGGCCTTAATGAAGCAATATATTTTCCCAATATAATCATAATACAGTCTTTTAAGTAGCCAATCTAAGACTTGAGCTTTATTGCTATCTTATATAAAACTACAAGTTTTATGAAGTGCTTAAAGAATATGTTTTAAATCCAACTTAAAGCTATAGTCTTAAGACAGATTATTTTAAAACTAAACATACCTTAAACCCTCCAGAAGATCAACAAGGTTTAAGATTGATGACACAAAAGCCTTGTTAAAGCTAACATAAGAGTAACCGGTCTCAAGTCCATGGACACTTAATATTATTGCTGCCAAGGCTGCAAAACTTATTTTTAAGAATAAATGGACTTGAAGAACTGTTAGCATGTTTGAAGGTGTTCATAAAGCCCCAGTACATCTACCGACCATTTTAAAACCATTTTAAAGGTGATATAAATCTAACTAGCATTTAAATTGTTACTTGGGAGAGTCGCCTACATCGTATTAAGAATATCCAAAAGATACAGCCCCCAAATTGTTCAAGTCCCTACAAGTTCCTCTGAAGATATCGAAATAGAACAACTATACGAGGATATAACTTCCACAATCAAAGCAAAAAAAAACCTATTTCTCAGTTTTCATGGGCGACTTCAATGCCGAAGTCGGCAACCTCAATAACGACAACATTCCAAATCGAGGAAATTTTGGTCCCGGTAACGTTAACGAAAGAGGGGAAAGATCCTTACACGTCACAAATGTTGGCTCTGAAGACCTGCCTGACATAACAGAAGTTTAAAATTAAAAATGGCCGTGCCCCCGGAGAGGACGGTATCACCAAGGGAATGCTGCAGCTAGGAGGAACTGCTGTAAACTAGTTGTTGAGTAGGTATTCTTTTTAATAGATGTCTTCAAAGTGGAACGGTTTCTGACGGCTGGAATAATGCTCAGGTTGTTATATTGCACAAAAAAGGTGACTGTTTTTAGGTGACTAAATATAGACTAAATTATCGACCCATAAGCCTCCTATTTCATCCATATAAATTGCTTATAAAAATTATCACCAACAGACTATCCAACAAATTTGACAGCTACCAACCACCTGAGCAAGCTGGGTTTCGCAAGGGGTATGGCACCATAGAACAGATACAAAACATTAAAACACTTGTAGAAAAATGCAACGAATACAACATCTCTCTACATCTAGCATTTATTGACTATAATAAAGCTTTTGACTCAGTCATATTCCAAGCCATGAATAACGCAACAGCAGATACAAGGACCTAACTAAAAACATTTATACTAGAGCGACATTGCAAATAAAACTAGAAGATGACCTAACAACGAATAGGACATGGACCTCTGAGAGGAGTTCGACAAGAAGATATCATTTCGCCAAAGCTCTTTACGCTAGCGTTAGAGGATGTGTTTAAACAGTTCAACTGGGATAACAAAGGGATGAACATCGACGGTCGATATTTGAACCACCTCCGCTTTGCGGATGACATCGTCTTGATTAGTAGTGACTTGGCAGAAATAAAGGAAATCATCTCAGAGTTAAAACTAGCTTCGGAAAAAGTGGGCGTTGCAAAGACAATAATTTTAACCAACGACACAACTCCAATAATAATAGAGAACAAATCGATTGACATAGTCAACGAATACGTATTCCTGGGGCATACAATATAACTCGGGGTCAAAAACCAACAAGCAGAAATCAGAAGAAGAATTAGTATGACTTGGGCTGCCACAGGAAACCTAGGCATCATACTAAAGGACAAAGATATCCCGATCAACCCATAAACCAAGGTCTTTAATAGTTGCGTCCTACCGGTTATGACTTACGGATTAGAAACAACAACACTGACAATCAGAGCAGCAAATAAACTTAGAACAACACAACGCGCAATAGAGAGGCTTTTGCTTGTAATTAGTCTCCAGGACCACATCCGCAATGAGAAAATACGCCTTCAAACAAAGGCAGAGGACGCGATCAAGTGAATAGCGATGCTAAAATGGGCCTGGGCGGGTCATATTGCCAGACAAGACGACACAAGATGGACGAGGCGCATAATACAATGGAGACCTAGATTACAAAAAAAAAAAGAAGCGTAGGGCGACCTCCCAAACGATGAATGGACGACGTCAAAGAGACAGCAGGCACAAACTGGTATCAGAGAGCAAGAGATCGAGACAGATGGAAGGAGCTTGGAGAGGCTTATGTCCAGGAGTGGATAGTGAAGGGCTACTGAAGAAGAAGAAGAAGATTTAATAAAAAATTAATATACCGCCTTCTTAGAAAACGGAACCAACCAATCATGCTTTTCGCGAAATAATTGAATACCTATATAATCGTTATTTGAATAATTCAATCAACAATATAATTATCAAATAAATTGATCTAAAATATTCTTAGAAATTCGAACTAATATCGAGAACACCAGTTTATTGTTCGGGTTACTGTATTGGAGTGATAAACAAAATTGCTAAAAATTGTAATTTAATTATAAATAACAGCAAAATTGATTTTAAATGGAACGAGAATTGAATGAATTTGCCTCGATGTACATATTGGAATCCTAATAAATGTATCAAAACTGAACTTCGTACAAGCTTTGGTCAAGGGCTCTTAGGATAAAGAGGCGTGAGGGGGAAGAACTGAATAGCTGCTATATGTGATACACAAAAACATGCATATATATTACACTAATGACTTGTAATTAAAATGTTATTTATTTTTCAACAAAATATTGGGGGAAGGGCGTTCTTGACCAATTACCCCTCACCTTCATCCCCTTCCATAGATACGTTCTTGGCTTTGGCTTGTCAATATTAGCTTTATTTTCATTCTCTGTCAATCAAATCCGTTAGAATCATTCGCACATGCGGAATATTTGCTATATACAGCTGCTGGGTGGGGAGGCGGTGAACAGTCGAGTGGCAAAAGGTTGAACTTTAACGATCGCGTCTTCTATATGTAATATCATTGTTGAAATGTGGGAGTTCGCAAATGTTGTAAAAATACATGTTTCCTTAAGACCATACGGCAGAAGTGAACTTTAACAATGCGAGATTAATATCATGAGATACAAGTATTTTTGGTGTTCTATATTTTGAAATTATATGCGACAACTTTCATGTTTAAAGTACCAAAACCGTTGCTTATCACTTGAAAAAATTCGAAATTCTTCGATCCAGACCAATTTACCTGAAATCGAATCATTTTAAATGAGATTTCAGGCAAATAAATCTACGTACTTACCACAAAAACTATACACATCGATATGCTAAATCAAAGAAAATTCTATTGTGTAACACTATATTATTCTTTGGCTAATTGTACAATTTTACCTCAAAATCTGTCATCTAATCCACCAGAAACTGCCTTTAATCAACAAAAAGTTTCCATATTTTCTGACCTTGACCCATTTTTTCCGGGTTCAAACCGTTTCTCAATTGGATTTCAGGCGATTATATGTATAAAGCTACATACTTTATCAAGAGCTTTAACCTAAATGTCATGTCAAAATATTGGAAGACTTATTCCTTCAAATTTCCCATAGCAAAACTATCTATCCACACTTGCAAAATTGTGGAAATAATTTGCGATTTTTTGCATGTTTCAATTTAACCAAGACTTTCCATTCCACGATACTTATGAAAATAGCACATACTACCCTTAAAAAGTAGAACAAAATCAAAAAATCGTAAATTGCGTATTTTCTGCTCATATTTCTCCTCTTTAATGTATGAGGGCTTGTTTGCTTCTAACTATTCGGTTTTCAAGTAATAAAATACTAAGTGGCAAGTATGTCAGAACTCGAAATGGCCAATATATTAAATTCGACTAACTCGCCCTGTATAAAAAAGCATGATCATTCCCAAAATGTTACTAAATTTGGAAATAAAATACTAGGCATTTCTCGTCAGTTCATTTCTAGTTTTCAAGTCCATTCATAATGCTTCGTCCTCATTTTCATCTAAATTTCTCCTTTCTTCGAAAAATTTTCTCTGAATTTCTTGAATATTGTTACTTTTAGGGGTAGTTTATGGATAAAGTGTTCAAAAGTTCGAGATATCTTAACCCATTTAAGATGCCACGGATAAAAACCGGACCTAAGACCTTATGCCCCAAAATGCCATACCAAACTTGTATTGAGGAACGTCCTTCAAAAGCAATTAGCTCAACAGCTTGTGGATTTTAATCGGACCAAATATGACAGTTTTTTTAGCTGTTTTTCCTCAATGCCGACAATGATAAATATCGCCTCATCTGTCCACAAAATTTTGTTGAAACAATTTGGGTCTTGATTAAACCTCTTCTAATTTGAACAATGTTATTTTTTGTTCGTCGTTTAAATGTTAAACTGGTCAAATTTTAAAAGCAAAATAAAGCAATATAATAAGATTCCTTTCTTCGTTTCTTTGTATTACTGGAGACGTTGTTTCTTGCAATAACTCTTCGCATGAATTAAGTTGGTACAGATGGTAGACCCCGGCCATTCTGAACATTTTCATAAATTTTTTCTCGTATTCTTTTAACGTTATTATCATTCTTGAAATAAAGCTCGACCATTTTTTGCAACCTTTCAACAATAGGGTAGCTCGTCTTGTAAAATATTGGCAGAAAATGAAGATGACTCATTTAATCAGACTTTAAACATCGATGCCATGACATTTGAAGAATAAACTTTTATCTCTAGGTAGCAGCAGGTATCTAAATAGCTCGCTAAATAGGTAAGCAGTTATATCGAAAAATTTTAATAATTCGTATGTCAATATTTTGAAGTTTTGGTACATACCTAATATATTTATTATACAAAAAATATGCAGAATTTAATAGAAAATTCAAAATCATTTAAAAAACCGAGCTGGTATGTGCGTCGGTTTTTTGAAACACCATGTATCGAGGGGCCAACCGCTGATGGTATTTTGGTGTACACTAGCTTGGTATTTTTGGAATTATTTCGGTATTTTTTGGTAATATTTGGTATTATCTGGTAATATTTGGTATTATCTGGTAATATTTGGTATTATATGGTAATATTTGGTATTATCTGGTAATATTTGGTGTTATATGGTATTTTGTCTGGTATTATTGGTATTGTAAATGGTATTTTATGGTATTTCTTGTACAATTATCTAATATGAGCATGCGCAATAACTATGCATAATTCACAAGGCACATGTCGCAACGTCGCAACTACCTGTTCGATGTCTTAAACAGTGTTGCCAAATGCCCGATAATTATCGGAATCTACCATAATTTTTGCTTGATCATGATAATCGATAATTGCCCACTATCCAAGGCTAAGCTACCATAATTTTTAAAAAGTATTATATACAAGAAGCTATATTCGGAAAAAAATCCAATGGTAATAATAATAATAATAATAATAATAATAATAATAATAATAATAAGCTCTTTATTTCCAACAAGCAAACGCCCAATTACAGGAAATTCACATACAAATTAAGAGTAAGTAATTCACAAAAATATTGTTATACAAAGAAAAATACTAGACTAAATATAAGGAATGTAGGGGAATGTAGAGGAACCTTGAGAGGAACGAAACGGATCAAGAACTTTACGAATAACGCAAAGTAAGTTAGGGAATCTAAAAAAAAACAAAATAATCCAAAATAAGAAGTGACAAAGAAGAAAGAAATGAAAACAAGGGAAATACAGATGAAAAATGAAGATGAAGAATGCGGAGATACAGTTAAGGTGGGAAACCCAAGGAGAAACCAGACGCCTCACGCAGATGTTTCAGAACGTTAGACAGGCTGCTGGTATGTATATGAGAGGCGTTTGATACAAGATTGAAATTTTTGCACATGTTGTGAATGGGGCACTGGTATAGAACATTAGATCTCGCCAATCTCAGACTGAACGCGGGTTGCTGTCTAGCTCCTAAACGCTGTACATGAAATGTTATACTTTCCAAAAGAAACGGACAATCGATCACATCATGGAGAAACTTATAAAGGAATATCAGCGATTGTGAGTATCTGCGCGCAGACAGCGACAGTTTCCTGAATCTAGACAACAAAAGGTTACGATCAAACCCTCGGTCTGGGTAAATATCGTCCTCTCTGAACATAAGATACGTGAGAAATCGCCTCTGCACAGCCTCTAACGAATCAATGTGGCAATCATACCATGGACATCATACAAGTGACCCATAATCCACCCTTGGTCTGACGAAAGAGTAATAAAGCAGTTTGATAACAAAGATGTTGGTTAAATTTCTGCAGGATAATCTCGAATATTTTGGAGAAGTTACATGGATATAGGACGATAATTATCAATAACTATTGGATCGCCCTTCTATTACAACCTTCGGTTTCGGGAAACATGCCCAATTCCAGGATCAGATTGAAGATATGACACAGGGGCTCGCACAAAACGATGGAACAGTCTCTAACAATGAAGTGGGATGCCGTCTGGGCCAGCAGGGTGATCTTGTTTTAAAGTTATTTGCTTGCTACAACTATATCATCAGTAGTTATTGGCGGAACGTCGATGATATCGGAATACTGCATTAACGGCTCAATATTTGCAGGCTGGTGGGAATCTTTGTACACACTTTGAAAATAGTTGGAAAAAGCCGAAACGACACATTGGGGTCCGTGGTAAGAGTGATTAGTGTCTTTCATAGTGGCTGGAATGCGGGATTGAGCTATCTTGCTTTGAATAAAAGACCAGAAGTCTGATGGATCAGAAGTTATGCTTGTTTCGGCATGCCGGATATATTCCCTGTATCTTGTCGGAGCTCGATTTAATTAAGCTGCGCAAAGATTTGTATCTGGAGAGGTAAAATGTAGATTTATAAGTTTTAAAGTCACGATAGGCCTTTTCTTTTTTGAATACATTGTCAATGAGTTCCTTGGTAAACCATGGAGGCAAGCGCCTACGCCACGGAAGTGCACAGGTAGCGAATATGATATTTAGAATCTCATAAAAACTCTGACATGAGTTACCGACATCTGTGCCATTGAGAACAGGCGATCAGTCAGTGTTCGACATTAGCTCATAACAGCTATGAAATTGACTTTTCTGAAATTATTAAGGTGTAGATCATCATTGTTTACAGGAAAGTTGCCTATGTGAGGGAGGGCCGCTTGAAAATTGATCAGTAAGAATGGATGATACGGATCTTCATTAACAAGAGGTACGTCGTTTTTTTGCAGGAAAGTTTTAAAGTTGGGAAAAACTAGATCCCAACAGCGGTTGCGTAGCTATATTGGTTGTGGCGGTGGCTAATGATCGGTGTATTATTTTATTATATTGGCGAAGGTTAAGTATTTCACTGAATCCTGTCAAAAGTCTGTGTTTAGCATTGGGAGGAAGGTTTGTAGTGTAAGAAGGAATATTGAAGTATCCCAGAATTATTACATTTTTGCTCAACATTATATCTATTGACGAAAGAGCCTCAAGGAAAATTTCTACCTGGATATCGTTAATAGAAGGAGGTATGTAAAATAATTAATAGTTAGCTTACAACCTAAAATGTCACTGAGTCGTGCTCCTTCGCAAACATTCGAAAGATCCAGCTGTTTGGAAGCAAATTTGTCGGAGAACGGTAGACCACATATCATTCGGGGAAGAGTTTAGAGTTCAAAATATCGGATTGGAGCCCTGATTCTGTAACAGCAACGATATTGTAGGTACAAGCAGCAACGGCAAATTTGAAATTTGAACTTTCTCCAGGTCTTGATTAATTGCTGTAATCTGCTCCTATCTGTGGTGCTAAGTCTCAGTCGCTGGTAAAGGTTTTTCTGATCTAAATTGGGAGACAACGGTCCTGTCATCTGCAAAACTGTAAACAGGATTTTTCGTTTCGGTCAGCAGGTCGTTAATATAGATGAGGAACAGAGTTGGTGAAAGAATTGCGCCCAGATGCCCGCCAGCGTAATTAAATTATTTAGGTATTATTAGGTAATATTTGGTATTATTTGGTATTATTAGGTATTATTAGGTATTATTAGGTATTATTTGGTATTATTTGGTATTATTTGGTATTTTTTGGTATTATTTGGTATTATTTGGTATTTTTTGGTATTTTTTTGGTATTATTTGGTATTATTTGGCAATTTTTACGATATTTGGTATTTTTTTATATAATATTGGTATTTTCTGGTAATATTTGTCAAATATGGTATTTTAGTGTACAAATTCTAGTCAGCGGTTAACCCCTCGCCATGTATACATTAAAACAAAAGCATGTGTAAAAGCAGATGAAGTCAAGCAAATTTTGGTCGAAATATTTGTTTCCAATTTCAAAAATAATAGAAATATTTCCATTTAAAGAGTTATCTGGATCACCCTGTATGCCTTCATTTAATATTTATGAAATAATAGACATTATTCCCAAACAAATATTCAGGCAGCTTTTCCCAAGTGCAATAATAGCTCCCAGTTAATTAAAAAAATTTAAATAGTTCAAAGCTCCTTAAGCGACCATAAATATTTGCCATTGGAAAGAAAAAATAATTTAATTCCCGATCTCAAAGGCAGTTCGCAGAACGATTTAATCACATGGTTCAATAATTTTATTGCACCTTTCTTATTCAAGTCGAAAGAGGATTCTTAAAAAATATCTTTCGACACAACAACAGGGTTTGTGGAGGGTTTTCTTTTGTATTTGAAAAGCTACATTCATTATCAAGAATCAATTAAAAGTTTCTGAACTGGAAAGTAATTCAATTATTTTTTCAAAATGTTTAATTAGCTTAAATTTGAATATCCTTCTTCTTTTGTGGCAAGTAGAAATATGAAGATTCTTCTTTTGACTTAGTACAATTTACGAATATATTTAGGGCAAAACAACCATTTGTGCATCTTTCTAATCTTTCATAAAATGCAGGTACATCGCGAAAACTGCATCGGATTTAACCGATGGGATATAACCACTTTTTGATCAGTCCCGTGCCTTCCAGCATCCTTACCATCCACTTTTAGTTCTATATAATCAAACAAAGAAAATGTAAAAGATCTGTAATAGAACCTAACTGTTTTATTTTTGTTGTTAATAAATAGGTTTAACGTTTGTGCTAATCATATTCATTTATTTGCGTTGTTAAAAAAAACTACAGCCTACAGCTAAAACACTACCTATATCAAGTAAACCGAGATAAAAGCAGATACAAAGAATCGCGAGGCTAAAGGCTTGTTCTTCATTTCGTCAGCTGTTTGTTATCAAATGTGACTCCCCACTCCACGTCGCTCAAAAATGCACTCCATTCGCTTCAGCTTAGTCCATGTCACTCGAAAACAGGATTGAATTGAATTACTGCATCCGATTGAAATCAAGGTCGCGACCGTGTGTGTATATCGTGCCTTTTTAGCGGATTAAGCTCCATCCGATCGGTTGAACTGGATGGAAGTTCACGATACACCAGCAGTCAGTAGTCATTCAATTCAGAATTATAAGCCACTCAATTTACACCTCTTTTGGAAAAAAAAATTTTATACTAAGTTAACTGTATATTATTTTTATGCCAATGCGTCTTTTCTGAAATCAAGTTGCAAAAGTTGAATACTTAAATAAGTGACAAACTTCTTAATATTAAGAATATTTTCTTGATTTTAATTCAAATCAGTTTAATCTAATTTTATTTTCATTTATATCCAACTAGAAATCCTGGACGTGAATACTTCTTCCTTCAATAGATCCATTGTATTCACAGACAAATCAGTACCGCTTTTAATATAGTTTTTAATGCACTGGGTACTCGAATATAAATTTAGATGCAACGCGTAATGATCTGGTACGAGTCTCCGCACTTAGTACTAGCAATATTCGAGTGAGATTCAACTATATCAAGCTAAGATGCCGAACGCCCCAACTGGGCTATTAAAACAAAACCATAATTTTACCTCTCACAGTTCACTAAACAAGAGAACAAGAGAATCAAGCCAAGACCCAAAATCTTACCTCCATTTTAAAACGGTTTTATTATCCTTTTAAGCTACACAAAGTATTCCAATCTGAATAATGGTAAAAGTCAACACTTTGACCTGCCACTTCACACAATCACCAGTTCACTATCTTTTTTGAAAACCAAACTAACCGATTTTATTTTTCGCGAAACCATTAGATACGAATCGGTAACAATATCACCACAATAGTACCACAGAATATTTCACTGAATTCGTACGATATTACTTAACGAAATCGAGCTGGAGAACCAAGACCGAGGGCACCAGGTTGCGTTGACCTTGAGAGCGAAAGACGCCTTCAGCGTGCTTGGTGGTACGAGTGGTGTCTGTACCGGCGTACGATGACGACTAAAGAAAGAACCCACGGAACCGGCGAGTACCGAGAAGCAAGAATTCTTCGGCAAAACGAAGGAGATTGTCCGTCCGCGCCAAGTAATAGGTGGGCAACTTTTGGTTAGTTTGATGATGGGAAGTAGTAGTGGTGCGGTTTTCTTACATTGCAAGATTCTTATTCCAGTTGGAGTCCCTGGATTGTCTTATTAATGAATGTTTTCATTTTCTATTTAGTTCATCCCCTTCTTCCTCAGCTTGTCTCTATATATTGCAGGATATATATATATATACGTTCATTTTGACATCATGGTATCTTTCCCATCATATCTGGTTTTAGCTATATGCATCAGTTATTTTTTCCACTTTTGACGAAATGGTTTCATAGCAAAATCACATGTCGAGATGAGACAGTTCTTGCATCATTTCTTTACCCTACCAACTCTTTTTTAACCTTCGATATCGCGATGTCCGAATTTACACGCGCTGTCCAAAGTAGCCCCATTTACATTATATACTTTGTTCTGCATCTTTCACCTGCTGCTCCATGAACAATACTGGTTACTGTTTGTTTTCCAGCCGAGAATTTATTTATAGTTGTTTGACATAGCCTAAAAAAATCAAATTTGTGAAAGTACGATAAAAATTATCCAGTTGGTTGTGAGGAAGTTGTGATCTAGGGGCTTTTTTCTAGTACGTATAATGCCCGCAATTTGTTGTGTTCTTTATTTGTATTTTCTTTATCTTTTTGTGTTTTGCAGTAGGTTGCAAAGTAATTATTTAACTTGCATTTCAGTTTTGTCCGATGATTGTATTGAGTTGTTACTTTCCTTTTATTCTAACAATTATTTTTTTTTAAATAAAATGTCATTTTGTAAATGTGGGAAATTTTTTGCTGTTTTGTTATTATATTTTTGATTTTTTTCTGAACTTTGTTTTAATTTTAATGTAACATTTTCTTGAATAATAATCTTTGGCAATAAATCTTGTTTTTACAAACCGATTTAACTGTAGTTGAGAGGGAGCAAATTAGGAAGAGGAGTATTTCGATATTCAAGCAAAAAATAAGAAAGTCTGGAGTTTTATTTTTTTAGCATATTTTTAGAGATATCAATATATATACTCTGCAAAACCATTAGATTCATGATGGTGAGGGCTAGAAAATTTACATTCAAAATTCCAAGACTTGGCAAAATTCTTAACTTCCACACTATCATAGGATACAATATCAGAGTAAAATATATCAGGAACGCCAAATCTAGCGAATATGTCTTTACAATGTCTAACAACAGTTTTTGCAGTCTTATTCTGCATATGAAAAAACTCGAGCCAATGTGAAAAAATGTCAGCAACTAACAAATAGCCCTTGGATTTACAATAAAAAAAATCAGAAAATAATATTTGCCAGGGTCTTTCTGGTGTTTTATGAGGTATCACAGTCTCTTTTTGATTAGCTGGCTTATTTAGCTGACAAATCTCATAGCTCGCAACAAAATTTTCTATATCTTTTCACATTTTAGGCCAAATCATGATTTCACGTGCTCGTAATTTACATTTCTGCATTCCAAAATGAGCAGAATGAATTAATTTTAACATATCATGTCTAAGTTGAGAAGGGATAATGATTTTTTTGCTATAAAAAAGTAAATTATCAGAAGGATAAATATTATCTTTTAAATTATAATAATAATTTAAGTCTGAAGTCAACTTTTTAATATTGTTTGGCCATTCTGTTGAGAGCTTTGTCATGATCTTGTTCCTCAATTCCGAATATTATTATATCATCAAAGTAAATACTTACGTTTGGAATATCTCCAAATATTTCCATATTCTTTATCTGGAAGATCTCTGGAATACTACTTAATTCAAAAGAAACTCGGAATTAAATTTATAACGACCGAATGGAGTGTTAAATGTACATAAATGAGAGCTGCTTTCTGTCAGCTATACTTGCCAGAAACCATCCTTCATATCTATTACTGAAAAAATCGTTTTCCCTTCTAGCCTAGCTACAATTGTGTCACATTTGGGTGTACTATAATATTCTCTACAAATAAATTCATTTAAAGGTTTAGGATCTACGCACAATCGAAGTTAACTATTGGGCTTCTCAATAATCATCAATGAACTAACCCAGTCAGTTGGATAATCAACCTTAGCTATTATATTTTTATGCTCAAGATCATCCAGCGAATATTTAAAACGATCATGCATAGCCAATGATACCTTTATATGTGCTTGAATTATAGTTCGCCCAGCCGTTGTTGACCCGTTGCTCGAAACGCATGCAATTGCATGCGTTTCGAGGGTCAACAACGGCTGGGCGAACTTTACTTGTCTTGCATTATATTTTAACTGTATATCAACCATACCAGGCATACAGCCTAGACCCTGAAAAATATCCTTAAACCTATCAAACGGGCGCTGGGTGCAGTGGGTGGCCCTGAAAGCCCTTCATTCCGCATTTCACAGACAGGAAAGATACCGAACCAATTTAGAACATAAGAGGCCTAAATACAAACATAAATTTGGTACACCAACATCTACAAGCAAATAGACCACACATACTAGCCCTTACAGAAACACAAGTATGTTCTACAACAACAACAGTGAAC
>MU185800.1:0-23245 GCA_016904865.1 Pissodes strobi | reverse complement strand
GTAGGGTCAAGATGAACACCCAGAAATTTTATAGATTCTGTTACAGGTATTGTCTTATGGTTTAGTGTAACTAAGGGTGACTCTGTCATGTTCACAGATTTGCTGAAAGTCAGAAGTCCTGTCTTATCTGCACTTAATCTTAAAAGTTATGCTGACTCCATACTGACACAAGCTCCGCCACACGCGAGCAAACCACAGATACCCCTTGCATTATCCCGCTTGAGATCACAACAGAGGTGTCATCAGCATATTGGCACACTGAGCCGGGGATAGGTTCCTTTGAAAGATCATTTGCATACAAGAGAAATAATATAGGTCCCAGGATAGACCCTTGGGGCACTCCCTGCTTCACATCAACAGTCTCTGCGTAGAACCTCTGTCCACCATCCATGATACAGACCGTTTGCTGCCTTCCTGAAAGATATGATTCAATAAGGTTCGCGCAGACACCCCTAACCCCATACATGTTCAACTTTTTCATTAGTAGTTGATGAGCAATTGTGTCCAAAGCCTTTGACAGGTCAAAATACAAACCCGCCACCTTCCTACCAGAGTCTACCCCTTGAAAAATGTGGCTCAGTGCCTCGAAGATTGCCAATTCTGTGGACCTGCATGGCAGAAATCCATACTAATGAGGGGAGAGAATCCTATTACGCATTAAAAAGGCAAGCAATCTGCTCTAGATTGCCCTCTCAAAGACTTTCGACAAAGAGGACAACAATGAATGTCTCCCTTTTTAAAAACTGAGACAAGTAATGCTTTTTTAAGTTTATCAGGGAATTCTCCTGTGACAAAACATTCATTTATTATGTGTGCCAGATGCTCGCACACCCACCTAGACACACATTTTAGAACATAAATTGGAATTTCATCGAGTCCAGCAGAGAACTTGTTTGGCAGCTGCATTAGTATATTGAACACCTCCAGTTCATCAATCGGGGTCAAAAACCAAGATGGATAATTTATAGTGTGTGAAAACTCACCTGGAACATTAAGCGATTGATTCAAATTAAATTTATTACTGAACTCATTTGCGATCAAAGTTGGGTCTTTAACAAGTTCACCAGTTTCATTTTTTAGTGATATATTATTGTTTTTCTATTAGTCTCCAAATTTAGAATGTTCCAAGCAGTTTTCATTTTATTTTTTGAGTTTAAAATTTTGTTTTCATTTATGCTTTTTCTATAGTCTGAAAGATATTTTCTATATAATTTTCTTTCATTTTTATATTGAATTAGCACATTATCATTATTAGTTTGCTTGTACCAAACATACAAGTCTTTTAAGTGTTGGGAATATTGTTTTATTTCCTTGTTAACCCACTGAGAACAATGAGAGGTTGGTTTTTCTTTGCAGGTATGTAAGGGAAATGAGAGATCAAAACAATAAAAGTAACAGTCAAAGAAAATGTTGTACTTATCATTTACATCAGGTGCCAAAAAAGTTTCCTGCCAGTCTTCATTTTGGAGGTATTGTGCAAATAAATTCTCATTGTCATCTGTAAAAAAGCGTTTTTTAGTGTAACAGACAGTATGGCTATTTTCAGGAAAACTTATCTCCAGGACTTGCCCATAGTGGTCTGATAAGTCAGTAGTGTAAATATAGCATGATTGGTTATCCCCATTTAGGTTGCTGAAAATATTGTCGATTAAAATACCATTTGCAAGTCCGACCCTAGTCACTCCCTTGACTTGTGGTTTCAGCTCAAAGCTAGATAAACACTGCAAAGGATGATTTGATACATTATCACTAATGTTAAAATTTATATTAAAATCTCCGCATAGAATCAAAAATTTATTTGGTTTATATATTTCATCGAGCAATTCATTTATGGCTGAGAAAAAAATGTCAAGACTTCCTACTGGTGAGCGGTACAGACATACAACAGTATAAAATTTATGTTTAAAAATAAGTTCAAAAATACAAAATTCAAAGTGCTTCTCCAAGAGTTTTGCAGAAGTCTTTACCTCTAGAAACTGTAGATGTGGTTTAGAGAAGATCGCTGTACCCCTTTCCCTGCTCTCCACTCTAGAAAAGTAACAGTTAAGTGAGTAACCATTTAAGTTGAGATCACAGATATCATCAGCCTGTAGCCAATGTTCTGAGACACAGAAAATGTCTGGTGTGACCTTCGAGAGCAATACCTCTACTTCCAGAACTTTGTTGTTTAAACTCCGTGTATTCAAGTGCAATAACTTTACACTTGGGGTGCTTGAACCAACTAATTTGGAGTTAAACCCTGTGTTTTCATTCTGTGCAGTTTTCCTATTTCTTTAACACATTGACTCAGTTTAATTAGGGGGATTTTGCAATTAATAGTCTTCCTTGAATCTAAAAAATTACGACCCAATGAAAAATTAAATCTCTCGAATGCTACGCCTTTGGGCCAAAAGGATTCACTGTATATGAGCTCCTTTATCTCAGTTGGCATTCAAAGCGACGCGATAGAGCCTACCAAAGCTACCCCAACCAACCACCCAGATAACCCAAACTAACCCACAACACCAACTGGCCCAAACATCACAACAAGACCGACAACGAAGGTAGAGAATCTGAAGCATTTGCTATCAGCTGAGGGCTTACTCAACTTGTAGACAAACCAACTCGGATCTCAGAGAGGGCCGAATTCGCTGCCCTCCTGGATCTTTTCCTAACCACCAATCCTGAATTTGACGTAAACATCCCTAATACCAATGTTTTCATACCAGCTATTATTTATGTCCAAGGTTTGTTTTTGTTCACAAATAAAAATAGGGTTTTTTTCTTCACAATTTTCACTTTTCGCACAATCCTCAGCTGCTTGTATATTAAGATTATCTAGGCTTTTCTGGAGTCGCAGTTCTGGCGTTTGTCTTGTCAAAAACTTTTTACTTTCTTCCTGTTCATTCCCAACAACAATCGAGCATGCTCGATCCAAGTTAAGTTCTCAGGATGAAAATTATGAAGATAATAATTCCCAAAACAATTCAGTGCTTTCAAACGCTCTATTAGATTTTTTTAGATCATTAAGAATGCTTAAATTTAAAACGAAAACTAGAAGAAATCGCATCAGTGCTATATTTTGAAAACTGATGATGATGATGATAGTTCCGATGATAAACCATTAAGAGTTCTTAAAGAAAAAATACAAAAAAACTAATTTTAGTAATAATGAAACTGATCTACTTCAATCAGGCCCTTCTTATATCAGAAAAGATTTTCCAGAGATTCCATTGATAACAGCTTGGAGAAAAATCTGGAAGTCTTGAATATTGATGTCGATAAGTTCGTCGTGGTAATAGTTGCAACAGAAAATTCTTCACGCCTTAAATATTATGCTACAAGGGTTGTGGAGAAATATAGCCAAGTTCCTGAAAACATCTTTTATTTAGTGAGATTTCTAAAAAAAAGGAAGACTTAGAAGGATACAAATTTCCACTTCCCTGATGTTCATGACCGAGGTATTGTTGAAGTTAGCGATATTTTAGAGATCCTCAATTTACTATCTTTCAAAAGAGATCGATATAGATTTTCTAACATGCCAAAGAATATTTAAACTGAAATATTATGCACATATAAAGACGCTTTCTTCCTCAAAAGACAAGCCAGCGGTTATGCGCCGAAGAAATCTCTAATTTTATAAAGAGATTAATATTTGCATATAAAGGTAAACTCTTTTACTTCGTTATTCATTAGCTGTTTTTAGAAAGATCATTTAGAAAATAGATTAGTCCAGAAATGTTTGCAAGAATGTACGCTTAAATTATACTTTTCCCCAAATATATATTTAATATTAGGTTTTTTCGAAGTGAGCAATATTCGAGGATGCTGCGAACCAGACAGTTATATAGACACATTAGTGCTTTAGTGTTATTAATAAATGTTGTGTTACGCTTCACAAATCCAAGTAATCTGAAAATCTAGAGAATAATGCCATCCATATGATGATTAAAGGATAGCTTACAGTCAAATGTCATACCCAGATCATTGACAGATTCTACGGTATCAATAAATTAATTGTTTATGCTGTAAGTGCTTACAATTGGATTTGTACATTTGTAAAAGCTAATAGACTTACAGTTAGAAACGTTGATTCTCAAAAAGTTAGAAGGGCACCAGGATCCATCGAGATCAGACCGCAAACCATTCGCATGCCAGTGACCGACGTTGTTGTAGAACTTCAAGCCCTCCGCATATGAGAGAACGCGGGACGACTCGAAACAGGACATGACAGCAAAAAGAGAACCAGTCCAATGTGAGAACCCTGAGGGACTCCAGATGTTACGCAAATCCCGCGTGCAGGACGTCCACAAAGAACTACACGTTGACGATGCTCAGAGAGGTAGGAACCGATCCATGCTAAGTAGCCACCCGTTACTCCAATCTCTGAGAGTTTCCTAATCAAAAACAGATGACAGACGCTGTCAAATGCCTTAAATAGATCGGTGCAAATGAAGTCAACCTAATATACTGCCTCGATTGAGCGTCCTTTGTAAAAACCATGCTGCTCAGAAACGATATAGTTCTTATAAGTCTGAAAAATCTCGTCAGTCAGCATGGGTTCCATCAGCTTAGAAATAGCAGAGAGAATTGATATTCCGCGGTGGTTGGCAATGTCGCTTCTGTCTCCAGATTTAAAAACAGGTTGAAGACTGGAGAACTTCCACATTGCAGGGAAACACCCACAATGACCTCTAAAAGATACTTCGCAATGGCGTAGCCAGAGATGAAGAGCAATTTTTCAACAATATTGTCGGGATATCATCCAGACCCGTCCTCTTGGAAGTATCGAGGTGTTTCAATATCTCAATGACCTCCCGAATATCAAAGCTGTGAGAGGACAAAGTGATAGTAAACTCAACGGGATTGATGGGTGTTAGGTCAACTTCGTTGTAATCGGAGTATATTTTAGAAGAGAAGTGCGATGCAAATAGCTCAGCTACCTCTTGAGAGCCCTCAAGTAGATACCCTGCTGTTGTAAAACATCAGGCCTGGAAGATTAGATGATTCCCTTTTGAAACTTTTGATAAGTGACCATAAGTGCTTGATGTTTTCAGAGATTAGATGCTCTGTATTGGTAAGATATAGGAGGTAGCACAGTGATACTTATAAAGTACTTTCATGATAGTGAATCACATATATTTCACACACGAAACTACGCACCATACAACGTTACAATCATCACAGTGATATGTACTATCACTGTCACTACATTTTTCATATTTTGAGCATCTTAGACTGCTCCTAATGTACCCGTTGGTTTTGGCACCTTGTTCACAAAATGTCTGGCTGTATGTCTCAGAAGATGATCACCAGGAAGCGACTGTATGAAAAATTGCGGACTTCTGAAATATTTGTCTTGGTACTTCTAACTGAAAAGATGGCACTTTTTTCTTTGTAACAATGTTTAATAGGGCGCGAACATTTTTTACACATATATATTGAAGGCCCACCCACAGGCCTTTTATGCATGCAAAATAATAGAAATAATTTACGTATCCGTGCGGCTCTTGTAGTTGTAGATATAATTAAAAATATACGGCGCGCGTACTCTGCAATAAATGTGACAAATAAACTGGCTATAACTAACCCAAAATAACCTAATTCATTTTTTTTTTTTCTCGGAAATATTTTTTTCTTTAGTCAGTCTCTGAGACGGATGTTAGCTTACATTTGTCATCGAGGGATGTTAGTCGCAGAAGGTTACGGTTATTGAAAAAGTGAGAATTAAAAAGTAGAAGTTGTTTATTTAAAAACTACATTGCATAATTTGCTACAAAAAAATCAGTTACAAAACTGATTTCATCCAATACTATTTTTTTGCAAAAAAAAATCATAATTGCACTAGTGCGATCCGATATTCCGACTGGAATCAAACTGGTACGTCATTTTGATTGGTTTAAATCAACAATTAAAACTTGCCTTTTTATTGCTAGATTGCCCATTTTTGGTAGTATTCTAGAAACTATATATGTTGATATGAATTAGATAGAAATGTTTATTCCTATGCCTAATAATTGTTTATTTGAATCATAAAATAATGAATTTAAAGTAATATTTGTTACTCAAGAATCAAGGGATGAGTAAACAAGCATTCACATCTGTTCTGGGATCTCCTGGTGATCAACCGTAAATTATTTAGAGACATCAAGATTTGTCTCGCAATGTATTTTTTAACCGTACCATTCTTCATTTTTACTGCGGGATAAATTTGTCACATTTACATATTCATCCATTACAAAAACACTACGAGACCAAAATTCAACCGCAACCACAGTTATTTAATTTACACACTCGAGGCATCAATATTTCATTTCACATTCGAACAAGGCAACACTTCTTTTACCAAAAATATACACCAGATAATTTTTAGGTCGAAACCATTGCTGATTTCGTATTACCAAAAGATTCGATATCATCCAATGAGGTCTTACCTGTAGAGACGGCTTCACGAAACAACTAGCTATATTCAGAACTCTTGATCTCCAAATCATTGCAGGATAGTTACCTTTCAGAAGGACTGAATCATTTTTGCACAATTTTCATAGCTTATTCTTTTCCCCATTTCTTCCAGGTTCTATTTACTCCCTAAAAATGCTAATATGCGTAAATATTATTATTTTGTGAATCAGAGTACATAGATTATTTACAAGCTCTATCTTCATATGATGCGCATCTTCTTTTAGATGGTATTTAGTAGTGGATTCCGAGTATGATGGTGACAATGAGGCAGAAGATGGTACGGTAATAATTAAGCGTCCATCATTCATTCGTCAATAAGAGTGACTTTGCCATGCAGTTCGATGCATGATGATGATGATGCGGGACATTTTAGAAAAGATTTCGCCTTCAAGAATCAAAAAAAAAACAAGGATGAACTACTAGATTAGGTACGTCGCGCAGATTAGCACCTAACTGAAACTTAGTGTTTCGGAACTAAAATGCTTTTTAGCAGTATTAATTACTATGAGGTTTCATGATTTACCGGCAAGGAAACATTAATGGTTTTCAAATAAAAACCTTTACATCCAGAGGATTGCGGATATATTTACGGGGAGAGTCACATTTCGATAGGTTTTACAAGTTGAGGTCGTTACTTGATCACCTAAGTGGCAAATTTTCAGAGCTCTTTTTCCTATCAAGGCATATGCCTGTAGACGAAAGAGCTTAAGCAATATATGTCAATGAACCCTATAAAACGAGGTTTCAAGGTTTGGGTTCTAGCTGATTCAAAAACTGGATATTTGTTAAATTTTAGAATTTACAAAGAAAAATCATAAAATGCACAAGCAGGCACACTGGGAGAAAGAGCTCCTTTAGATTTGACAACATTCGCCCTATTTTTCTGGATTACTGCTTACACCTGCGAGACATTTAGAGAAAATAGAAAGCACCATCCAAACGATTTATTAAAAAAGATAAAGATTTAAAAATTGGAGAAGCCGATGTTGCCGTAAGTGGAAATATTTCTGTCAGCAAGTGGAAGGATAGCGGAAAGAAACGTTTAATAGTTGTAAGTTCTATGCAGGATCCAAAAATAATGACTACTATACAAAGAACAAAGAATGAAGGAAGAAAAGGAATAATAGCTTGTCCAGTCCCTATAGCCGACTAAAATCAACATATGGGCGCAGTGGACAAGTTCGACCAAGTTATGTCCTGCTACAATGTATCATGGAAAAGTCGTCGTTGGTGGGTTAGAATTTTTTATTATTGTATTGTGTCTATCATCGTTAATAGCTACATTTGCTATAAGCAAAAAGCACTTAAATCTCGAACAAAAAAATTATTTCCGATCTTTTAGTCAGAATCTATGAGCAGATTTTTGAAGTTAATTGCCTCTTTTAAATAACTTAATAATGTGTTTTAGCCGAAAGAGTCGGCAATTTTCAAATGTTTACCTAATGCAACATTTTTTCATTATGGCAGGTGTGTGCCGCAGGAAAGGTTCGATGAAGCCCAACATAGACCATATTGAAATGAAAGAAGATATTTGAATAATAACAATACCCAATGCAAAAACAAACGGTCCAAGAAAATTTGTTGTGTGTGATTCTGGACTCAAACAAGCTACATTAACCTTTACGCCCTGCAAATATATCACATTAACGATTTCCAAAGCTGAAAAATATTCCAAAAAATGTGCGGACATAAAAACGTTTGAAAAAAGGCCTTCAAATATGGCAAAGTTCTGATGATACTGATGTATCCCAGACATGGATCTTCAGCGACAATGTTGGTAAACTCCGGCTTCACAATATTGCCAACATTAAGATGCAATATCCACTGCAATGGCGCAGCCCTACAGTGAAGGCTCCTTTGAGAATATGAAAAAACTGCTCAAAATATACCTGATAAACCATGTAGCAGCAAAGCTCAATCAACAACGCAGCTGTTAGACATATCAGAAACTACGCCTAGAGGTAGTTAGAGTTAGTAATACCTATTTATCTCCAGGATCAACAACTACAACGTCAATTTCAATGTTTGCCAAAAAAACTATTGTAAACGAGCGAAGAAGAAATAGAATACATAATGAATCTAGCAACTGTGTGTGTGGGCATAAATTAATAAATTAAGAAATTCTGGTTAAATTAATTTAATTTTTTCTCGAATATTAAATATATTTATGTTTTATATTTACTTTAATAACACAAGTTCACTCTGAAATTATTCACATAAACATATATCTACGGTAGTTTTGAACACGTTATTTCAAGACTAGAATCTAATTTACACTATATTATGTAAATAGACTTCTTTTTTACAACATGAAAATAGCAAGCTGAATATATTTAAGAGGTATAATTTGATATGATCCATTGAAGAATGCTACATTTTAGAGCATGGTAGTTATTTGGTGCAAAATAAAACACTTAACAAACATTATTTGTTTTTAATTTAATTTCATATTCAGCTGAATTTACTCTTATCCGTTTACTCTAAATATAGATACTCTAATGCAGTCATTGATGCATTGATTGTGGTGCACGTCTGATACCTTTGGTCAGCAAAACGTGTTTATGGACGAACATATTCGGTAATCTGATTTGCATTTTGTCTTTTTAAATAATTAATCTTTCCAACTCTTATAGATCCTGTTGTGATCTTGTTCCTTTTCCAACTTTCTTTAAATGTACTACATTGGTCTTATTTGAAAAGTACCGTTAGGTTCGTGTTTAAAATACCAAGTCTGATCGTCCTTATTTTAGCTTAAATTAGTAATAATAAGGATTATTCAAAATGTCTATAAAATTCTTCTTCTTCTTCTTCTGGTGCCATTGCGAAAACCGAACTGAGAGTCACCCATCATCGTCTCGCACCTCGTATATATTATTTTGTGTATTATTTTCAGGAAGAGTTTAAGCGCATGGCTCATCAAGCTAATAAGACGATAATCGCAGTTCTTGGCCTTCGCTTTTTTGGGGAGCGGGACAAAAGTGGACCTCAGCCCATCAGAGGGTATATTGCCGTTTCGGTATATAAGGTTGAACAGCTTTACCAGGATGTCCAGTGAATCTTCGTTCTGCAATATTTTCAGAGTCTCGATATAAACGTCATCAGGGCCACTAGCCTTCACATTTTCTGCATTTGACAGAGCTTACTGAATTTCTGCCTTTGTTATGTCCAAGCCTTGGCCCTAATCAGGGGATTCTACCTGGAGTTCCGGCCGAGTATAGCTGCTCGATGTAGATGCATCATTCTTTCAGCTTTTCTAAGGTTTCTAGTATCAGTTTGTCCTACGCGTTCTGCAATGTAACCGCGCTCCTGCTTCTACAGATACCTGCCGCTCCTTTTATCTTCTTATGCATGTTTAAATTGTCGTATTTTGCTTCCATTACTTCTATTTCTTGACATTGCTCGGAAAGCCATTTCTCTTTTGCTTCCCTTATCTTGTTTTTAATTATACGATTTAGCGCTCGGTATTCGTTGTTCCTGCCCTTGTGTGTCCGTCTTTTTTCCATCAGTTCAAAAATTTCTTCCGACATCTACAGTTTTTTTTGGTGTTTCGTTGAGGTTTAAGGATTTTGTTAGAGCACTCTGTGATTTCTTATATTGGACCATAGTTCCTCAGTCTCCGCTGTCTCCGTCATGGGTATCGCATCCAGTCTGGAATTCAGTTCTCGCTTCAGAGTGCTCATTATATTTAGGTCTTTTAGTTTTGACACATCTGGCTTATTGTGTCTTGATTTTTGCAAACATCTTTTGAGTGTAAGTCTTACTGCTGCACCAACTGGATAATGGTCGGAGTTCCTGTCTGCACCTGGGTATGTTTTAGCGGACTTTATGCAGTTCCTGTATCGTTTTTTAATAAGTATGAAATCTATTTGATTGCGAATAATTTTTCAGGGGTATGGGCGCTAGATATCCATGTGTAGAGTCTTCGGGTTGGAAGTTTAAAGAAGGTGTTTTATACAATGAAATCTTGTTCCTGGCAGAACTGAACTAGCCGGTCTCCCCTATCATTTGCTGTGCCTAAACCGTATCTACTAGTAATCTCCTTTCGTGGGATACTTCCTACTTTGACATTAAAAGCGCCCATGATAAATGTCACCTCTGATTTTTTCGCTAACTTCAGGGTATCCGCAATTTGTTCGTAAAAGTCTTCTATCTTTTCATCCGGTTGGTCACAAGTTGGTGCATAGACCTGGATGATGTTGACGTCAAATGGCTGCAAGTGGAGTTTTATAAAAAGCACTCTGTTGGACACCGGAACAAACGCCTTTGTTTGTTGTCGTTGCCCGAGTAGAATACTTGATGTTCATCTGATTGACATTGTCCCGAGTTTGCCCATCTCATTTCGCTGTTCCGCAATATCTCTACATTGAGTCGTTTCATCTCCTTGATAGCATTATGTATTTTTCCCGCCTGAAATATGCTCCGCACCTTCCATGTAGCAATCTTCCTTATGACTGGTCCGATGATTCTTAACACCCTTTGGCCATTCAAGATCTGCCGTGACTGAGTGCCGTGGCTTTTGGTTTTCCAGTCATGCTGATGATTATCCTGGAAAATTTAATGAGGTGGTTTCCCGTTGCCTTCCTCATCGCAGCCTTACATCCGGTTTGATCATATGTGATGGCCGCTTGTAAGTATCTGGTAACGAACCTTTAGGGCAATCTACGTCTACGGTAGCTTTGATCCAGGAATGAAGCAGCTGCTGCCCTGCTTCATGCTAGTTTTGGTCTGCCCCGGGTATTTCATTTCCCAGGTACCACCCATATCTGGGAGGCGTTCCCCTATCCGCCACCTGGGGAGGCTCCCGATGGAGGACTAGCAACCCCACACGGGGTTAATTACCCAGAAAATTTAGAAAATGTTCTCTCTTAAACTAGGGATCACATTTTTTAAATAAACGTTTTGTCTTTACAAAAAGTATAAATGAAAATAAAATAGAGAATGCAGGTGCATAATGAAGATTAATTAATTATATTGACAGGGGTGTCATGGGTTGAAACTACCATCCTAGAGACAAATATATGTCTATAATGATTGCTTAGTAATTATCGGGTACACCCTGCTAGAAAACCTACGAGGCACTGTGGAATAACGTTTTATCCAGAACTGGGGAAATTTTATTTCAAATCTATAACCCTAGCAACCCGATCTGGCTAGCATAATAGAAGTAAGGCTAAAAGCCCCTTTAAGTAAAAGTCTATCATGAGCAAACAAAACAGGGTACAGCCCTCAGTCCCCAGCAGTTCTGAGATCCCCGAATACGGTAGCAGTCGGAAAATATGAAGCACGGAGGAGTTGGACTGGGGTACCACGCAAAACGACAATTGCATATCGCCACTTACAATACGAGGATGTTATCATCAGATAAAAGAATCTTAGAATTGGAAGAACTAGGATACATCAATGGATATATCAGGGCTTAGTGAGATCAGGAGGAATGCTAGCAGCAGATAATTTTGAAGTCTGGAAATCTATTTTCTTATAAAGGAGGTGATTAGATAAAAGACACATAAAAAGTATTGTAGATATTCGGTCCACAGGTTCTAGGGTATAAGTATAAAATTATTCCAGCACACGCTCCAACAACAGCTCACCTTGACGAAGAAATTGAAAGCTTTTATGAAGAAGTCTCTGAGCCGTTAACCATACTAAGACTAAATAAATAATTGTGGGCCGATATTTTATCGCCAAAATTGGAAGTAAAGTGAGCGAAACCAAAACCTCTCCAGCCAGCCACACCCTTGGACAGAGGAACGAAGAAGGAGACATGTTGATAAACTTTATGTTACACAATGGACTGGGAACACTTTCAAAAGAGCCTTAACAGAAGATGAACTTGAGCAAGTCCTGATGGAAACTTCAAAAATGAAATTGACTCATTATATCAATTAAAAATGATATGGTTCACGATGTTACAGTATACAAAACAAGTTTTCCGCCGGAAGTGAGCATCGAAAGGTAAAAGCAAAAGTTTTAATAAACATAAAAAGGAGAGGCCTAAATTGGTCATGAAATGAGGTACAGGGAAATGATCAGGGATTGAAAATTCAGAAAGATACAGGAATAAGTTGCAAATGTAACTCTCACACATGCAGAAGACATCCATTGAAGAGCTAAATGATAAAAGCGTAACTGTGGTAAAGAAGGCAGTAAATCGGAATCTAAACAAGGAAGTATCTAAATAAATGAGGAGAGATACGCAGAACTTTAATACGGAAAAGATCAGACAGATAATAGTGCAAAACAAAAGCCTTAACGTTGGAGGAGAGAGACGACCATCGGAAAGGATGATATATGATATCCAGAAACCTAAAGACGCTGACGAAAATGTAATCACGAATAAGCAAGAAATCATATAGGTCGCTAAATTCTTTTATAAACATCTCTACCACAACACTAACAATTTAGCTGATGATAAGCAAATTATGGAAGTATTTAATCCAAGGGTCAGAGTATATACCTCATATAACTGAAGATGAGATCATGGGTGCACTAACTGAAATGAAGAACAATAAATCCCCAGACGAAGATGGAATCGTGATCACAAGGAGTGGCAGATCGTTGATACACCCACTGCAAATATTATTTAATGGTTGCCCCTCAGAAGGAGTAATCCCAACAAAGGGGTAAGCCTGACTTGGGTATCGCGTTCGGCAAACTGAGAATCATGCTAAGACATTAGTATATGTCTGAAAAGGAAAATGTCCAAGCAATGCATACTACCAGTACTTACGTATGATACTGAAACACTTACGGTAGCAAAGAAAACAATCCATAAAATTCGAGCAACACAGAGAGCAACGAAGAAGTTAATGCTAGGTCTGAGTCTGACCCTTCGGTAGTCGATGTGATAACGCGATTGAAATAAAATTGGGCTGGCTATGTTGCGAGAATGGTTGATAATAAATGAACAAAATGGATCCTGGAGTAGAGTCCGAGACAGGATGCCTTTAGGGATAGAGGTAGATCCGTACAAGGTGAAAAGAAGATTTGATGTTGTTAGCCGTAAACTGGATGCAGACAGCTTCAAATCGTGATAGATGGATGTTCAGCAATGGATGGAATAGGCCGAATGATGATGATGATTAACAGATTTAACCATATTGATTCAATTGCTGTACCACCGATCTAAAAGAATATTTTTTTCACCAAGGTTCAGATTCTTTGCCTTTGCTGAAAACATTTGTAATGAAGCGCTCGCTTCTTTCTGCATCCAGAGCTGTATTTACAAATTAAAATGTCGGTATCAACAGTCGAGACAGATCTGGAGCACCTTATGAATATTACTAGAAGCCAAGTTAGACAAAAATCCAGTCGTAACAATCGCACATCATGTTCGGAGATTTGAATTCAACTTTGCCAATCCGGTTTACAGCATAATTTATCTACCAGTAATGTGAAATGGGTTTTATTTGTTAGGATTTTTTTTCTGAGACGGTTTCCAAAGCGATGCTTCTAAAAAGGACAGTCCGGTCGGTTTTGACATTTATATTCCAGATATAAAGTTTACTTTTCTTCCAAGCTTCCTGTGTGTTAAAATGCCTTACGAAAAATTGGTAGTGATTAGACCTTCAAATTAATTATATATGTTAATTATTTGTAGTACTGGAGTCTAGTAGTGGATGAACTACTGGAAAATACTGACAGACGTCAGCCTACATTATATTGGGTACACTATGTGAACTCATTCAAGCTGGACTCAAAGCAACGGAAGTATGGTGCCAAACAGTGGAGGCTGAAAATAAACCCATCGAAAACAACCATAGTAACCTCCTCTAAGAAAAGAGATCTCTCTAGAATGAAAGTTATCCGAATACACGGGATCAATATTACACCAGCATCGGAAGTCAGATATCAAGGCATAACGCTGGAGTGCAAGCTCAAATGGAATAAACACGTTGAAGAAGTTGTAACCAAGGCTACGAGGGCAGTCATGGTGTGCCGAACCAAATTCTCCGAGGCAATGGGAAAACACCCGGACATATTCCAGGAGACAGAAACCATAGGAAGAAAGAGATTGTCATCTTCTCAAACAGTCAAGCAGCCATCAAAGCGCTGAGCTCACCAACAATCAGTTTCAGAATGGTATAGGAATGCCTAGATGGGCTAAACGAACTAAGCAAGAATAACAATATATCCCTTCAATGAATGCCAGAACACGATGGGGTGGAAGGCAACGAAAAAGCAGATCAATTGGCCAAATTAAGAGCACAAACTCCGCTTTTAGGACCGGAACCTTTCTGTGGCATAGGGATGCACACCTAGAAGAAAGAATCCAGGAAAGAGGAGCGAACCAAATGGATCAGTCTATGGGAACGCCTTCCAGGGTTAAGGCAATCAAAGATGTTTCTAACGCCCCCTCATCCAGGAAGATCAAAAAACCTTATAACACTGAGTAAGAACAATCTCCGCATCCTCACTGGCTTTCTTGCGGACCACTGCCGGTTGAGAAGGCACCTGGAGAGAACAAAAATTGAAAACGAGGACAGTTGGCGGTTCTGTGAAGAAGGGTAGGAAACTCCGGAACCCCTTCTTACGGAGTGCGAGGAGGTCGCGAACAAGGGCCTGCTTCGGGTGCTGCATCGTCGAACAAGAGAAACTTCCATCCCTAGAACCATCAGACTACTTGCTTTTATCAAAGCACTTAATCTGGAGGAGGCACTCTGATTGAAAATTACATCAACGGAAGCACCAAGGAAGGAGAACACAATATATGTCTATACAGGTCGCAGTGTACTAATACCACAAGGTCATTCATTCGTTCAAGCTTCCTAGAGAGATCTATATATCTAAACAGATGAGGAGGTGGCCACAAATGAAGGGTTAATCATTGCAGAAGAAAAAAATAATAATAAAGTGATTTTATTTTTGGACTCTCTAATGCGATCCAGAAGGATTGGTACTACAAATGACCATGTCGCTCTGGATACTATAAACCGAATTTTTAAAGCTTATAATATAACTAATTAATAATTATTTTCCTGATGGATTCCAGGGCACCTAAAGATTTCTGGTAATGAAAAAGCCAATAAACTTGCTAAAATGAGAGAGATTTGAATATTCCGAAAAATGTGAAATTAAACCATAAAATATTAAGTAATGTATCAAAAATTGAGTTGGCTAAAGTTTATATTCAACTAGTTCACCCTGTATAAAAGGCATAATTATTTCCAAAGCGTCTTTTAGCACAGTTTTTGGCGTAGATTCGCGTCAAGTAATCAGCTTCTCTAAATAAAATTACTTTTTGAGAAAAAAAAACATCATTATTTTAACCTACCTAAAAATCGATGTTTATTTGCATATTCCCAGAAGAGTACCGACATCTTCGATGAAGAAAGTTTTTTTTCCAGATCTTGTGCATAGCGAATGACAATTTTAATATAAGTATCATAAGCGTTGTAATTCCCCTAGCAAGATTATGTTTTCTTAAGGCAATATATTTTAAGCTCGAAAGAATCGAGACGCGAGAAGAGGTCTCTGGGACGAGATTTTTTTCGCTCGAGAAATAGGCTGTTTTCTTTCTGTCTCATCTCGACAGCATCACAAGACTAATACCGTAAAATTCTATCTTCCGGAGTTGCATCAAATATGAAAATATGTCATCTATAATATAGTATGAAATAAAAATATTATGATTGTTCTAGCTGCATCTAAATATACGGTCTTCCACATAATTTTTGGGATTATAGGGGCACCAAAGTGACTAAACAATGCAAATACAGCTCCTTTTGCGAATTATGCGTGCCTATCAATAATTTATATTGTGTGAGGCAGCTTATAAGAGCGTCTCCAGGTGTTCCAACACTCTCGTTATGGCAGACTACATTCCTTTAGTTTATGCTAACTGATTGTCCTTAATTATGTTGCAAGAATGCCTGTTTTATTTGAAGATTTTTTGTCCACGTAGGTGTTTGATGAAACCTGCTCTTCTAGCTTCTAAGAATAGCATCAATATAACGGCATTATCAAAGAAAAACACAATTTTTACTGGTTTTATATGTCTGCCTGTGATACCAAACGGGATATTATGCCTGGGTTGACAAACCAGCTAATTCAGATCGGTGTATTATTACATGCATCTACAGGGTGTTAGAAATTATCGTTCCTAGAGAAGCAGAGGATTGTAGAAAACATGGGAATTGGGAAAGTACACTTAATTGCTTGCACTCGCAGTAGTACAGAGGATTATAGCTACAAGAAAGAGAACGAATTTATTAATTAACACTAAGAACTCAATAAAGAGGAAGCAATCACGTCATCTAATT
Source organism: Pissodes strobi (assembly GCA_016904865.1). NCBI lineage: Eukaryota > Metazoa > Arthropoda > Insecta > Coleoptera > Curculionidae > Pissodes > Pissodes strobi. Next base: position 6,542 of record MU185800.1, on the reverse strand, counting down.
ATTCAACCAATCTGACGCAACATTATTTGGTTATAATTATTAACGTGTACCAAAACGTAATAGTATAATAGTAAACATAGAAAATCAATTCTTATCTGCGCTTAAAGGTAGGTTTGTACACCACCCGTGATTAAGTAAAATGTTGTTTTGTTATATAAGGTAGGATTTTTATAATAGGTTTATTTTGGTATCTTCACCCACGTGAAATCCTTGAAATTGCTTTCACGAATTATTATTTTGTAACTTAATTGATTTAATTTTAAATCTGCTTTTATAGTATTGCATTGTAAAAATTTTCAGTATGTCCGCGGATGGAGATTAAAAGAGGACAAATAATGGACCAGATAACTAATGGACCAAAAAGTCAAAGATACAAAAAAGGCATTCTCGATAAAACTTTTGCATGTTTAGAAAATACGATTCGCCATGGCCATGAACCATACCTTATTTTGCAAGATACGAAAAAAAGTTACCCTTAATTGAAGTTTTTGCTTGAAAACCAACCAAAAAAACCAAGATTATCGTTTTCAAAATTTTAATTTGTATACAGGGAGCACAAGAAATACGAAGATGTTAGTTTACTTAATAAGAATGCCTCTTTTATAATTTTCTCGCTAAAGAAAAAATGGACGGTGTTACGCAAGAACCGCCTAGCCCAGTTGAACAGCAATTTGTTAAAGAAGCAGGATAATGAAAGGTTCTTGGCATAATCCCAATAATGGGATTAACTATTGATAAAAAAATATTACGGGTCTGTGTAGTAAATTGGCAAGGGGTTGTTATGCTTTAAGCGTTATTTCCAGGGAACTTGATGCATCATGTGCTTGGAAGTGCTACTTTGCACTTATTGATTCACACCTGAGGTATGGGATTTGTTTTTGGGGAAATACAAGCCAATATCTGCTCAATATGGTATTTATTATGCAAAAAAGCCTTAAGGTATATGTGTAAGGCCAAACCAAGGGAACCGTGCAGGGCACTATTCATAGAGGACATAATTCTGACCTTGACCTGCATATTTATATTAGAGAGTGTTTGCTCCATATGAATTGGATAGAGATACAGTTTATAATAACAGACAAATCCGTTCGCTGCAACTGCCCATACCAAGTAGTTCCTTGATAAAGAATTCCATTATATATAATACTAAACCAGTGTTTAATCATCTTCCACTCAGCATAAGGCAACTGGTTCAGTTGGAAGGCTGAGATCAGGGGCCCGATTGCTGTTATTGTCTAAGATCGTTTATAAGCTCGTTATACATAATTGTTTTTCTGTGTCTGATATTGTATATTCCTATGCTCTTTGCTTGTATTACCAATAATTAGTCATGTAAATTATATATTTTATTTGTTTATGCGTGTGTGTGCAGATGTGTATGCGCGCGAGTGTGTGCATGTGCTTGAATGCCGATTTTGGTGACTGTTAGATTGTCTGTTAGTTTATTTATTTTTATGATTTGACATTATTTATTGTATTCATTTTAACTTATTGCTTGGTTCAGTGTTGATCTATTCGACAAAGCACTGTTCTTTTTTCAGTCTGTTTGTTTTTTCTTGCGCCAAATTGCTATTTATTTAAGTGTCATCGTTGTCTTGACTGTTCTGGCTGAGGTTTTGCCTTTCTGTTATAGTCCTACGGCCCGTGTACACTTTATGCAACGATTTAAAGAACATTCGATTGTACCCCTAACATGTAGTTACGTATGAGGTGTCAGCTGGCTAGGTAGCGGTGGGTGTGGCCGTGAGAGGGTTGAAAATATAGAAAAAAAACCTGACCTGAAATCATTTCAAGAATCACGAAACTTTTATGCAGAAAAGGTTATGTTAGATAATGAACATTGCGCATTGTCAGCTGGGCGGGGGGCGGTGGGTTAATTGGCAGCTGGGGGTCCAAAGTGGTTAAAATTGCGAATCATAGAAACGATATGAAGAATTATGAAACTTTGGTGGATGCTAATATTTATAGTGAGATTTACGAAAAAAACTGTCAGCTGCATGTATGTGGGTGGAAAAGTTGTCAGCTGTTGCAGTTAAGGTCGCGCGCAATGCCTTTCGGCCCACCTACGCACCGTACCTTTATCGCACAGCTGACAACTTTTCCACCCACATACATGCAGCTGACAATTTTTTTCGTAAATCTCACTATATATATTAGCATCTGCCCAAATTTCAAAATTCTTGGCATCGTTCTTGATAATGTGTAAGGTTTAAATTATGCGTGGAGCACTCGCAAGATGAAAAGTTAAATCAATATTAATCTGATTCGATTTTCAATTAATGATTGCCCAATACACAATTCTATGTCATAAATAATGCAATATTGCATTAAATTTTTAATTAAATTTTTTAGTTATGCAAAATTATATTATTTATTTACATAAAAATATGAAATAATCAATGTATTTATTATTCTACTATAAAAACATAAATAATTCTATTTTCAAAATAAAAAAAGAAATATTCAAGGAATTATTTTAGTAATTTTTACCGACAATTTACAGAACTATTTACTGATTTTACAAACATTGGCGCACTTCGTTTATATTACCAAATTCTGAAAGTTTTGTTGCATATTACGCTAGAAAATGTACAAATAAGTTATAATTACTATAAAACTACGACATTTTTACAGTGTATTTCAAAATTATAGACAACTGTAACGCTGCTTTATTATTTCAATTACTTTAAAGTCAAATCACAGAGTATTGTAAAAAGCGTGCCTGCCATGCATGCGCATTAGCATCGATTCATTCTGTGAAATGCGACGTGAGGCGTAGGTATAGTTAGCCATTTTTTGATAAATAATAGTATACTTGGATTACTTGGTATCGTGTATAGAAGGGAGGGCCTCCACTTTTTTCTGTGCCCCGGGCCCCCACATCCCTGCGCCCGGCCCTGTGTAACTCCTAGTATACAATACAAATTACTTACATAAATAAATACCTGTTTTTTTACATTTTTAAAAAATATGATGTTTTTATTTTCAATAAAATTATACCTGGGTTTCTATTTTCTGTGATGATTTATACATCGTTAAAGTTTTTAGTTCACTTTAAGCGGATATTTTTGGAAATCTTAATTGACACGTAAATTATTTAGGTAATAGGGGCGCTTTTAGAAAAAATTTTTTGCCAACAATTGGAAGGAGCCTTTTGTCCAAATTATATATTATTATTTTACAGGATAAAATAATACATTCATAATTTCATATTTATATATAAATAAATAATTTAATTTTTCATAACTAAAAATTTTAATTAATAATTTAATATTGCATTAATAATGACATGTGTATTGGGCAATAATTAAGCGAAAATCCAATCAGATTAATATTGATTTAACTTGTCATCTTGCGAGTGCTCCACGCATAATTTAAACGTTTATTATCAAGAACGATGCCAAGAATTTTGAAATTTGGGCAGATGCTAATATATATAGTGAGATTTACGAAAAAAATTGTCAGCTGCATGTATGTGGGTGGAAAAGTTGTCAGCTGTGCGATAAAGGTACGGTGCGTAGGTGGGCCAAAGGGCAGTGCGCGCGACCTTAACTGCATCAGCTGACAACTTTTCCACCCACATACATGTAGCTGACAGTTTTTTTCGTAAATCTCACTATAAATATTAGCATCCACCAAAGTTTCATAATTCTTGATATCGTTTCTATGATTCGCAATTTTGACCACTTTGGACCCCCAGCTCACAATTAACCCACCGCCCCCCGCCCAGCTGACAATGTGCAATGTTCATTATTTAACATAACCTTTTCTGCATAAAAGTTTCGTGATTCTTGAAATGATTTCAGGTCACGATTTTTTTTCTATATTTTCAACCCTCTCACGGCCACACCCACCGTTACGTAGCCAGCTGACACTTCATACGCAACTACATCATAGGAGTACAATCGAATGTTGATATAACGAAACTTCTTTAAATCGTTGCATAAATGTACGCGGGCCGTAGGACTATTAGAGAGTTGTTTTCCTCGAATCATAGTATATTTTGGTTAAGTAGAGTTAGGAGCTTTGTCGACGAGAATTGTAATTTCTTATGTGACAATAAACCAATCTAAAAGTAAAAGTAAAAAGAAGGTAAATGGAGCTCCTGAGTCTGCTGGAGATCTTCTCCACATGGACGTTCAACTTGAGTTTGGGGGTCTAGATATACTATATAACCTCATCAATATTACGCAGTGAAAAGATCATTTTGTGGCTCTTGTCCTTGTTTAACATAAGCTTGTTGGTCGACTATCGCCTGCGCACCCATAGCATCCATCTCAATGGTATTCAGATCAGGACCCCGTAGAGTTATGCAGTGTCATCAGCAAAAAGAGTATACTTGATGTGTATGCGCCCGAGTGTGTGCATGTGCTTGAATGCATCAATGGCAGTTCATTTATGTACAGGGTGGCCCGTTTAAGAGGGGCCTATACCTTATCTCGAAAACTACGGGAGTTGGAAAAAAAATTAAATTCAAAAGTTATTCCTAATAAAATTATCTTTATTTTTTTGTATTGTTTTAATTGTCACTTTTTTGTATACAGGATGGTCAAATAAAGTTATACTTTTTTAAATGAAACACCCTATATTTTATTACATTTTTGGATTCTACTTAAAATTCTAAGCATATTTGTTGTATGATGTTATACCTCTAGAGTTAGTAGTTTCACAGCTATAAACATTTGAAAATCGGTACTTTGGCTACTTTTCACCTTGGTAGCAGGAAGACCATTAAATATGGAGTAAAATGGATTCCACATTCCTGTCTTAACTTTCCAAGAGCTATCTGATGGTGCTAACTGATGGTACCTACAGATGTATCAGATTGGGTACCTATGGTACCACCTGCCAATTAGTACCGTCAAATAGCTCTTAAAAAGTTAAGATAGGAATGTGAAATTAATTTTATTCCATCTCTAATGGTCTTCTATTACTACCAAAGTGAAAAGTAGTCAAAGTACCGATTTTCAACTGTTTATGTCTGTAAAACTACTAACTCTAGAGGTATAACATCATACATCAAATATACTTAGAATTTTAAGTAGAATCCAAAAATGTAATAAAATATAGGGTGTTTCATTTAAAAAAGTGTAACTTTCTTTGACCATCCTATATATAAAAAAGTGACGATTGAAACAATACAAAAAAAAATAAAGACCATTTTACCAGGAACAACTTTTGTTTTCAAATTTTTTTCCAACCCGAGGTAAGGTATAGACCTCTCTTAAACGGGCCACCCGTACACTAAAAATAAGATAGGGCCTATATTCTAAAACTGTACCGAGGTACAAAACTCGATTCAGTTTAACACTAAGATAGTCAATATGTAGTGTCCAATCTAAAGACTCGTCAACATGAATACCAAGAAATTTTGTTTTTTCCTGTCTGGCAAACTGATTGTTAATGCTATTATAACTAATTCTGATACTTATTTTCTATAGAGCTTTGTTGGAAATAGCAGATCTCAAGTTTCAAATCATTGGCAAAATTATAAATATAATTGTCTACTTCGCTCTGGAATGCCTGCTGTATTTTGCAATATTTCGGAATTCGAGTTTTTACAATGATCACTCTTTAAGTTCTATGACTCAAATAAGACTTAGACCACTTAAGAGCCATTTCCTTTTATCTCATACAAATAAAGTTTTTTTATAAGTAAATCTCTATCAAAACAATCATATGCCTTTGACAAATTCAGAAATATTTCCATTGCCATGTCGCCCTCCTCTAAATTTCCCAAAGTTGTCTGGGTGAATTGAAAGACGGCTGCCTGAGTGGATTTTCCTTAGAGATGTCCATGTTGGTTATGCGAAAAAGTTCTTCTTTCTTCATATGCCGTAATATTTCATCAAACAGCACTAGTTAAACAACTTTGAGAAACCCGGAAACAACATAATCTGCCGCGACCTATAATTACCTAACGTTTTAGTATCTTCATAATTTTTGAATAATGGTTTGATTAACGCTAATTTTAGTTGGTCGAGAAGAATGCCCTCCCGCAGTGAATTATTGATTATGTAGCAACGGACATCAATGATGGCTGGAACGCTTTGTTTTATTAAACTCGTAGGAACTTCACCATCTCCGCTACTGTGCTTACTTTTTATTTTTTTGTCCTAATTTTAATATTTGGTTTGTTGTTACAAATTTTACTTCTTAGAAATTTTGATCATTTTGTCACTCTGTTGGAGTTAAGTTCTTATTAAGATTTGAAATAATATTTAGTAAAAACTTATAATAATTGTTTGAAAAGTCCTCATCATTTCGAAACGACCATGTCCTTTTTTTTAGATTTTGCTGTGATTTCGTTATAAGTAGGCCATATAGATTTATTTTTAGTGTCTGAAGTTCTTCTTCTATTTGCATAATTTATGACAATATACAGTATTACAGCATTTGGCCACATGTCCAAATAAGCAGAGTAAAGTCGTGTCAAGTCAAAACTTAAATTTTCTTTTTAATAAGCCATTTGAAAATTTCTGGTTTGTATTATCCAATTTTTTTGTATTTCTGTTTCTACATTATTTTTCTTTTTTATCCTA